>MU755345.1:0-30012 GCA_026770625.1 Nicotiana glauca
AAGTAGTATATGATGACAGATAATGTTTCAATTTTTGTGCCACCCAAGTTAGGGCGCAACATGTCTTCTCAAGTTTAGTGCACTTAACCTCATATATTGTAAACTTCTTGCTGAGATAATATATGGCTTGCTCCTTCCTTCCTGTAATGTCATGTTGCCCTAGTACGAAACCAAAAGAATTCTCCAGGACAGTTAGATAGAGAATCAACGGTCTTCCCGGCTCTGGTGGAACCAATACGGGTGGATTTGATAGATACCCTTTGATTTGGTCAAATGCTTCCTGACATTCTGCCGTCCATTCTACCGCAATATCTTTCTTCAGTAGCTGAAAAATGGGTTCACAAGTCGCCGTGAGTTGAGCGATGAACCTACTGATATAATTCAACCTTCCCAACAGACTCATCACTTCTGTTTTGTTCTTCGGCGGTGGCAATTCTTGGATGGATTTGATCTTTGACGGGTCTAACTCAATGCCTTGCCGACTGACGATGAATCCCAACAGCTTTCCAGATGGAACACCAAATGCACATTTGGCCAGGTTGATCTTAATGTCATACCTTCGAAGTCTTTAGAAAAACTTCCTTAGATCTGCTACGTGGTCTTCCCGACGCTTGGATTTTATAATCACATCATCTACGTACACCTCAATCTCCTTGTGTATCATGTCATGAAACACAGTAGTCATTGCTCTCATGTAAGTTGCCCCAGCATTTTTCAAGCCAAAAGGCATTACCCGGTATCAATAAGTCCCCCACGGCGTAATGAAAGCCGTCTTTTCCGCATCTTCTTCATCCATCAGGATCTGATGATACCCAGCATAGCAATCCACAAATGACCCGATCTCACGTCCAGCACAATTATCGATCAAAATATGAATGTTGGGTAATGGAAAGTTATCCTTTGGGCTCGCCCTGTTCAGATTGTGGTAATCAACACATACCCTAATCTTCCCATCTTTCTTCGGCACTGGCACCACATTAGCCAACCAATCAGGATATCGAGTGACCCGAATAACCTTTGCCTGCAGCTGCTTGGTTACTTCTTCTTTAATCTTCACACTCATGTCTGTCTTGAATTCCTCAATTTCTGCTTGACGGGAGGGCATGCCGGGTTAGTGGGCAATTTGTGAACCATTAAATCAGTGATTAAACCCGGCATGTCATCATACGACCATGCAAAAACGTCTTTGAATTCGACAAGTGCTTTGATTAGTTCCTCCCTTATGTTTTGCTCAATGTGGATGCTGATTTTGGTTTCCCTGACATTGTCTGCATCCCCTAAATTGACAGCTTCAGTGTCATTCAAATTGGGCTTGGGTTTCTCTTCGAACTGGCTTAATTCTCTGTTTATCTCTTCAAAGGCTTCATCCTCATCGTATTCCGATTCATCATCATAATCGACCTCTTGTACAATTAATTTGGAATCAGATTGATTTTTTAGACTAGGTTGAAGATCCGTTGTGCATGCCATGTCATTAGAACCAGTATAAAGAGAACTGTTCAGAAAGAAAAAGAAGAAGACAAAATTAAAACAAAAATAAGGAGGGAAAACTTTCACTTTATTAAAATGCGGGATAACAGAGTTTCACACTTTTGCTGAAAACAAAACAAGAATTGGATTACAACTCTGGGATAATCCAGAAAACAAGAAAGAAAAATCCAGAGCCTACTACCAAGACTCCCTCCAAGTAGGAAGAGGAGTAGCCGTCCAATTGTTGATACTGGCCCTAGGCCCCACAAACTGTATATCTGCCTTACTGGAACCTTCTCCAGCTTCTATCACGTTAACGTCGGCGAACAGCCTTTCAAAACTCTGATCCAAATCCCCATCTGACCCAATCAGTGGTCCGAGAACTTTGGGGACTGACAACCTTCTGATACCTGCTTTGACAAAGGATCTGGAGAGACGCGGAACCGGCTTGGGAAGAACCCAGCCTCTCTTCTTCAACTTTCGAGCCCGTCTTACGTCTGCTGCTGTAGGCTTGTATCCCAACCCAAAAGTGTCCAGATTCTTGGGCAAAGAAACTGGCTGGACAATACCCTGCAGATCAACCCCCAAACCTTTTCCTGGTACAAACCCGTTGTTTAACATTTCCGAGGCTATCATGAAAGTGGCCGCTGCGATTCTGGGCAGTGGAAGGTCCTTGCCTTCAGAAATTCTGTCCACTGAGACTGCATCAAAAATCTGGTAAACCCAGGGACCTTTGTCATCGTCGGTTTCTATGAATGGTACAATGGCATCACCCACAGTGCCTGTACCATCATCCCCGTGCACCACTATCTCTTGCCTGTCCCACTCAAATTTCACCATCTGGTGCAATGTGGAAGGCACTGCTTTGGCGGCATGAATCCAAGGTCGCCCCAATAGAAGATTGTATGATACTGCCACGTCTACCACTTGGAATTCCATGGTGAATTCCACTGGACCAATGGTCAATTCCAGTATGATATCACACACCGTGTCAGTACCACCCCCATCAAAACCTCGGACGCAGACGTTGTTCCTGTGAATTCGGTCATGATCAACCTTCAGCTTGTTCAGAGTAGTCAAAGTACAGATGTTGGCGCTCGACCCATTATCAATCAATACTCGGGTGACCACCGAATCTTCACATTTCACGATCAAGTATAGGGCTTTGTTGTGTTCTGTACCCTCTGCCGGCAATTCGTCATCAGAAAACGTCACCCGGTTTACCTCGAAGATTTTGTGCACTATCCTATCCAGGTGATTTATAGAGATTTTATCTGGAACATGAGCCTCGTTCAGGATTTTCATCAGTGCCTGTCAATGGTCACTCGAATGGATCAACAAGGATAGCAACAGAATCTGTGCCGAAGTCTTTCTTAACTGCTCCACAATGGAGTAGTCTTGGGCCTTTATTTTCTTCAAAAACTCCTCCGCCTCTTCTTCCGTCACGAGTTTCTTTGTCACCCCTGGGTTGGACCTTCTTAACTCTACGGGAGCAAAACAACTTCCCGAACGAGTTAATCCCCGGGCCTCACATATTTCTTCCACAACCTCCTTCCCTTTGTACATTACCATCGTTTTATTGTAGCTCCATGGAACGGCTTTCTCGCTGATTATCGGCCTCTGCATTACTGGTCTGATAACAACTGGCCCTATGCATGCTGGCTTGCTTGGTACCCCTTGCACCGTTACTTTGACCGGTTCTGGATTCTTTGAAACAATAGACGATCTCTTCCCCATCACCACCACTGGCTTGACATCTACCTTCTCCAACTGTACCACCTCTTTTCCATTGGTCGACTTTTCTTTTGGGCTGGCACGGATCATCATCACCGTCTGTGAGGGTTTCTTTAGCTCCCCTCCTTCGTGCACAAGCTCGATCATGTGGGTTTCTTAGTGTGCTGGAAATGGGTTCTGATTGATGTTGGGCACCTCCGGTGTCTGAACCTCGATCTTGTTGGTTTCAATAAGATCTTGCACTGCACGTTTCAACTTCCAACACTTCTTGGTATCATGTCCGGGAGCCCCCGAACAATACTCACAGCTTACCGAGTGGTCCTTATTTTGGGGAAGAGGATTTGGCAATCTGGGTTCAACAGGACTCAACAAACCCAATTGCCTTAATTTGTGGAACAAAGCAGTATAGGTTTCTCCCAACTCAGTGAAGGTTCTTTGTTTCTGCACCCTTTCATTTCTGAAAGCCTGATTCCCCCGGAAACCTGTCCCTGGAAGGTTCCTATAGGCCCTTGATGGTGGATAGGTGTTTTGCGGAGATGGGTATGTATTTTGTGGAGGTGGATATATGTTTTGGGGAGCCGGCACGCGCCATTGCAAGCGAGCCGGAGGCTGGGTGTATGCATGGGCTTGATGGACGGAGAAGTGTGGTTCTTGTGGTAGGTATTAGTGTTGTGAAGGGTAATTTAGAGTGTGCGGGTAATTCGGGTGAGGGGGTATGGATTGGTAGTGGGGGGAAGGGCCTCTTAATCTTGACCAATTACCTACCTCTATTGTTGCGACCTCTTCTCTTCTCTTCTTCCCGAGCGCACCTCCCGTGCCGCTCTGAATGGCTTGAGTAATGGCTTTAATTGCTGAATAACTCAGGATTTTGTTGGACTTAAGTCCCTCTTCGATCATACCTCCCATTTTCACTACCTCGTTGAAGGATTTGCCAACTGACGTCACCAAGTGACCAAAGTAAGTTGGCTCTAGAGTTTGCAGAAAGTAGTCCACCATTTCTCCCTCTCTCATCGGAGGATCAATTCTGGCTGCCTGTTCTCTCCACCGGAACCCAAATTGTTGGAAGCTTTCTCCGGGCTTCTTCTCAAGTTTCAGCAATGTGAGACGGTTAGGGACAATCTCAAGGTTGTACTGAAAGTGACCTATGAATGCTTGTGCTAGATCGTCCCAGGTGTACCACCTGCTCGGATCCTGTCTTGTGTACCATTCCAGTGCGGACCCACTTAGACTTTGGCCAAAGTAAGCTATCGGCAGCTCATCTTTACCACCTGCTCCTCTTATCTTGCTGCAAAACCCTCACAGATGTGCCATATGATCGCCGTGCCCCTCGTATAGATCAAACTTTGGCATCTTGAACCCTGCCGACAATTGGACGTCAGGGAAAGGGCATAGATCCTTATAGGCCATGCTGAACTGGTTGCCTAACCCTTGCATATTTCTGAAGGATTACTCCAGGCTTTTAAATTTTCACAGCACTTCGTCCTGCTTTAGGCTCTTAGCCGGCTTTTCAATCTCCGCCGGGACCTCAAAATGAGGATTATAGGCATGTGGCTTGAGTGCTTTGAATGTGGGTTCAGGGGGGTAGTATTGGGTATCGTGAGCCTGAAACAACGACTTGCTAGATGATCTCTGTAGCGTGGCTGGCGGGGGTCCTATGAAAATAGGAACATTTGGTGGGGGAGGGTTCTGATTGGGTGGTGGAGCTTGGGGATCATAGGGATTTCTTCCCTGATAGTAGTGGTGACTGGGGAAGCTTGTCGAAGGGCTGGAGGGAGGGTATTTCGGCGTGTGTCCTGGTGGGAGAGCAGAAGTAATGGGTGGTTCAGGACCTTTTTGTACCCTAGCCAAGGCTAGCTGCATTTCATTCATCTCCAGTCTCATTTTTTCCATTTTTTCCATTGCCTCCTTCAGGAGCTGACTTTCCGTTCTTTCCTCCTCAACACTGTTTTCTGAGTTAGTCATGTTTTCGGTATAGACCCTTTAGATCTTGTTTGATAATGGTATGGTGCCAGTATGCTCTAACAAACTAACTGATTGAAATTTAAAAAACAACAAACTTGTCAGCATTAGAGTTTTAACAGATATTGCAATTTCAAGTTGGGGGATGCAATGTTCTTAGGCAGTTAACCATTTCTAACATGTTTTTGCTCCGACCGCATGCATCATCCCGGCTTATTTTATTTGTTCCTCTTTCAAATGTTTCGGAAACACTCCATTTTATTCACTTTCTCTTTTTCTTTTTAGCGGTGGTCGAATCTTATGGGGATTGCCTACGTATCATGTTCCCGCATGAATCAGACCGTGCGTAGTTCTGGCACATGATTTTCGTGTTTTGGTTTACTTTTAGAATTTTTAAACAAAATATTTTTCATTGATTTCCAATATAATTTTCTTTTTGGTACAAGACTCGAAAAGCAAGAGTTGCATAAGGATAAACAAAACCATACATGACTCAAATAGACTTTTAGGATAAAAGGAAAAACAACAAGACTCAAAACACCAAAAGATTCGAAACAACGAAATCATGATGAAAAGGACTGATAACTAGAAGACGTCTTTGATCTCTGCAGTGGAATCCACTAGCATTACTGTAATCAAGGCTCTTATTCCTGTGGCTGACCCTCAACATTGCGGTATATCCTCTCCAGATCTACAGATATATGAGGAGAAACGCTCAATGATACTTCTGCAAACCGTTCGGGTGTCATTCCCTGACAACTCTTGCATGCTCTTGAGGTGTAGGTGGCTACCTCGAGGATCTTTCCTTTAACGTATTCCTGAGCCACATGCAACTCTTGATTTTGCTGACCACGAGTCTCAGCGATATCCAGCGCATCATGCTCGCGGTCCAAGGCCATATCTTTCTGGCGCCGAACTTCTAGCAACTCCTCCTCCATCCGATTGATCATACTCTGGTAGTGATGTCTTTCTACTTCAAACTCCGCGATCTGTCTCTCTTTACTTGATTCAACTCCCTCTAATTGATCCCTTAAACCCTTGATTAGTGGAGCGTAACTCATGCGCTCATGATCTTGGACTACCCTGAACTGGGCTTCTCTTTCTTCTTGTTGCTGAGCGGTTGTGATTATGTTCTTCTTTTGAATTTGGGTTTTGAGTGCTTGCCTCTCTCATGCCCACTGAACTTTCTCTTTCTCAAAAGCGTCATACAGCAGATCCCTGTCCACTTTAATGATGCCGAGCTCTTCTTGTAGTGCTCCAAAATCAGATTCATAACCCTTTCTCATCTCTTCCTTAGCTAGCCCAACTCTGTTTCGAATCTCAGCTTCCCACTCTACAGTGCTCTTTACAACTGTCCCTGGTCTACCTGCGAGATCATCTTGATTATAGAACCACTCAAGATAAGAAGGATTCAACTCACCCCTTTCTCGATATGCCACCATGGTGCCACGCTCGAATATCTTAATGCCATTCCAAACACGTTGAGCATAATCTTCACGAATGGGATCCTCTGATGTTGCTTCCCAAATGAAATTTTTCATAGTCTCTACCGGGGGCATTATCTATTTTTGACCCAACTGACGTAGAACTCTCATAGGAACATATGGTTGATAACCTCGAAGCCCCATCAAGATCAGAAACAGACGACAAAATGACTTATAGATGCCATATTCTGCGGTGAACCAAGGATAATTCCATGTGATCTGGTCATCTGTTAAGGAGTGAAGATGCTCTTTCCAATCATTCACACTTTCTGGGAATATGCAGATCTCCAACTCACTCTTCAGTCTAGCATTATACTGGCGAACATGATTACCCCAAACAAGTACGGTGGTCTACCCGATAAGGACGACGAAAAAGATGATCCATGAACCACATCTGGAGTAGGAGATTGCAACCTTCAAAGAAACCTTTTCCTTCCCAGCACCTAGTCAGGGTACGAAAGATATCTGCTAACACCATTGGAAGAATGGAGGAATCATTTCTTTTCATCATGGCTGTGACTATCCCCGATAACCGAATGTTGATCTTTCGATCCTCTCTCGGGAAGACCATGCACCCCAAAAAAGCTACAATGAACGCATTCCGTCCATGGCCTCACCATGTGTGTTGGTTTTGTTTGTTAATTAGCTTCTTACTATATTTTGAGAATCCCCCTTCATGCCCGTACCTGTCATACAAGAAATCTAGGCGGACCTGTCCTTGCGTCACATGTGCTATCTCGGTGTGGCTGATCCACATCTGCTCAAGGAACTTAGTAGCAGTAACGTCCCTGGGAGCCAAAAGTCTCTTTGTTCGACTTTTACGCCCCAGATCGGTATATTCAACGAATTCCTCCAAGGTAGGAGTCATTTCAAATCCATTGAGACGAAACACATTATTCTTTGGGTCCCAGAGATGAACCAAAGCTTCGATGAGTTCTCGTTTGGGCTCGATCTCTATAATGTTTACCAAGTTTTTCAAATGATCTTTGATCTTTCCTTGCTCAAACCTATCTATGTTGTTCCACCATCGCTCTAATAACCCGGGCACTTTGTCGACAATTTTAAACGGCGAGTGCTCTTCATCTCTTAGCCTCTTGTCAGGTCTCCCACTAACTGAATCCATATTGCACCTATATGAATAAAGTTATGAGGTCGGATCCAAATCTTAACTCGAAGAAAATGACACCAAATAGACTTTTGGATAAGACAGCAGGCAAATTTCATAAGATGGCTTAGGCTCTGGAAGAATTACTAAGGTATCTCGCCGAATGGCAGGATAAAGGGCAAAAATGATTAATACGGAAATGGCTCTTCAGCACCTCCCAAGAGGGTTTTAAAGCTGTATTGGCAAAACAACTGGAACATGAGGGCAAGACAGTAAAATGCTGACCAAAACTTTTTGAAAATTTATGCACATGCGAAATTTTATGCTTTTTTTTTTTGAAATATGTGGGATGAACCTGATGGAGGTTGCCTATGTATCTCCCATTAGAATCAAACCCGCGTAATTCGATAAGGGAAAATAAACTAATTTTGAAAATAAGACTTTTTTTTTTCAAATTAATTAAACTAAAAAAAACTTTTCTTTCTCTTTATTTTCTCAAAATTTTGGCAGAGTTTTGACACTACCTAGGCATTGGTTTTTTTATTTATTTATTTAAAAAGTAGTTATCTCTCTACACCGCTATTTTTTTTTTTTTTTTTTTTTTTACGAATTTCCAGTATTTCCAATTTTCAGAAGCCAGTCAGCATGCAAGTCTGAAGCAAATAAATGCATAAAACAAACAAGATGCAGCAGGATGGTCTTTTTTATTTCAGGTTACCTGTCCTAGACGGACTCAACCCTTGTGTTGAGTCCCCTAAGTCCAATGCAACATGATGCAAATAAGCGTTCCTACTAGGGATCCGGCATGAAGTCAAGTTATACTAGGTTTAATGCCTGGGGTGTGAGGCGTATCTAGACTGGCAATAAAACGAGTGGACAACTCGAGTTGGGAAGGGGTAGCATACCGGGAGCAATACTTCTCCGGCTTAACTACTGGACCCTTTCCTATTCTTAAATATGGGTGACTGATAATCCTTCACCGGGAGGCCAGGCTCACTGGTTTTATCTCAACAAAGAATGGGGTGCGTATCTGCGATTCCCGAGGTTGTATTCAGAAGACTCAGAGGGGGTGAGCAAGAAGACAATTTATCAACAATATCAAAACGGTAAAACATTTAGCACATATAAGCCCAATCATATGATGTAATCAGATAATAACAAAACCAAATACAACAATTATTCTAAGCTCGAATTCTAAACCCTAAACCAAAAGTCCAGCATATCGTTCCCTAGCAGAGTCGCCAGAACTATCACACCTCTTTTTTACGCTACCGCACCCCGCGAAGGGTGTGGTAAAGGGAGTTTTTCCAATTAAAGGACAATCGAAACGGGATTCGTTTATTAAGAGATTTAGAGTCGCCACTTGAGAGATTTATGGTGTCCCAAGTCACCGGTTGAATCCCGAATCGAGGAAAGGTTTGACTCTATTTAACAGTCCGCGAACTAGAAATCCGGATAAGGAATTTTGTTAACCCGGGAGAAGGTGTTAGGCATTTCCGAGTCCCGTGGTTCTAGCACGGTCGCTCAACTGTCATATTTGGCATATTTATCTGATTTATAACATGCTTTAACTTATGTGCAAATTTTAACCTTTAACCGCTTTTAATTATTTTTAAGGAATGAAACGTCGTTTAAAATATGTTTTTGGATCACGTCACATGAAATGCACCCGGATCCTTGACACATTTTATTCAACATTTTGGGATTTGGATTTGGGTCGCATGAAATGTACACCCGAGTTTAAGAAGGTATGATTATTAAACACGCTCCTAAAGAGACTAGCGCCTTATTATTTTGGGGAAGGCCATAAAATTTGCTAAGCGGCCGATCCCGAAGCCTAAGTATTTTAATATATACATTCATGAGGGCCCCGCAATTTGTGCCTTTTATTTGGCGAGGCTCGTCCCATTTATTTTAAAAGGACAATCCTAAAGTGACTACATTTTCTATTTTTTGTTCGTCTCTAAAAATGAAAGAAGAAAAAAAGTCCTAATTGATTTACATGCTTGACGAGTTCGGGCCTCTTATTAGTTATTAGGTTAATACGCGTTGTACTCTTTTTCCCTTACAAGGTTTTGCCCCATTGGATTTTCCTTGCAAGGTTTTTAACGAGGCAACTAAAAGGCATATTTCTAAATATGTGTACTCTTTTTTCTTCACTAGGATTTTTTTCCATAGGATTTTTTCCTAGTAAGATTTTAACGAGGCACATTATCTATGGACATCCAAGAGGGAGTGTTATGATAAATATCAAATTATGGTGGATGTCTACTCTTCTTCCATGATCTTCATCTCAAATGCTTAATGACATATTCAATGACATATTTTGTATGTTCAATGACATATTCCATGACATATTTTCTTCACTTTTTATACATATATAAATGTCTTGTAATTGATAGGAAAATACACACAATTGAAGAAGAAAATCTCTTCCTTCTCTCTATCTATATTTCTTGTTCATGTTTTACTAAATTGCTTTTATTTCCTTGTTCCATATTGTTACTTTGAGTTATATTTCATAACAAAAATTAATTAACGTTTTAAGTCTTTGATCTTTTAATATGACGAGCTTAATAAACTTTAAGCTTGTGATACTCTTCTTGTTATTTTTTGTGTCATCTACTTTTTATATTTTATATCTTTTAAATAAATATTTTTATTGGATCCACGGGTCGGCCAACCCAATCCAGCATGAGTCAAGCCTCACGGGTCACGAACTTATTTGGGCCGCGCTTAAAAACCTCGTTTTTGAATATGCTCCAAAATTTCAAGCTCAGCCCTGCTAAATTACGTGCTAGGTTGAGCTGGCCCAACGGGCCAAGCCCACATTGACGGCTCTATGGGCTACGTCCAAAATGACCCGCCAATAAATACGTCAAATTATATCTTCACGAGTCTGGGCACTTATATTTTTAGGGGCTGAATTTGATACCACTAAACTGCTTCGCAAATACCCTGGATATGAGTAGCGACCAACCGCAATGCATTAACCTAGTACAGAAAAGGAACATGGTAGCTTGTTTTGGTCATTTTACTAAATCGTCTATAACAAAATCTTAAATGGTGAAAATTATCAAGAGATTTATTTAAATGGATTAACCACGGTAACTTGTTATGGTCATTTGTGCTGGATTCTTCTGCTTTTTCCTTTCAATGTCTAAGTTGTTCTGTTTGATAGCAGTAAATACGAATTCGTAACTTAACATACTAACCATATGATTTTAGTTTGAAAAATTTAAATCGTTTGTTCTTGAATAAAAGTTAGTGAACACCTATAGCATGAAATATACGAATTGTTTCTGATTATATATAAAGAAGCAAAATATAAAATTATTTCAAATAGTTTAACTAACTATAAAAATTGATGTGTTATGAGCAATAAAAGAAGAAGAGTATTGTAGAGCAAAGTAGAGAGAGAAAGGATTCTTAATTTCTTATTGATATGAGATGAATTATAATGGAATAGAACCCTCCATTTATAGGGAGATGGTGACTTAGCCACCAAGTAATAAACCCTAGAATCTCTCTAAATATAGACATTCACTATAAATAGAATTCTATTTATAACACTCCCACTTGATTGTCTATTCAACAGATAATGTGTCTCGTTAAAACCTTAACTAAAATAAAACCCAGTGGGAAAAAAATTCTAGAGAAGGAAAAAGAATACACATATCTACAATATGCCTTTTGGTTGCCTCGTTAAAAACCTTGCAAGGAAAACCCAGTGGGACAAAACCTTATAAGGGAAAAAGAGTGCAACGCACATTAACTCCCCCTGATAAGAGCATCAATTCACATCTTTAAGCATTTGCATTCCAATCTTGTGCACCATCTTCAAAAGATCTCTTGAACGAATTTGTTTCACCTTGAAAGATGAAATTCTTAATAAATGCATGGTCTTCATATGATCTTGTTGGAATCGTCAGTTCAATATCTTCATATAGAGGTGAAAACTCTTGCTATCATATTATCATGCTTATAGTTATAGCAAGATACATTTGTGCACAAATTGCACTAAGGAAGTGGTACTTCAAGATCAAGAATTGTATATGCTTCAAGCAACTTAAATCCTTCATGGATTGTCATATAAGTTAAGTCATATAAGCCATATAATAGACTATAGATGCATATCAAGTTTTCATGTCATGCTAGATAAATAAAACTGATTATACACACCATTGGCTTTATTCTTTCAAGTGTTTGAACTGTAGGTCCAAAACAACATGTCTTTCATATGAAATCAATTTTACTTGAATTGTTTCTCTTGACTTGAGATCCTCATATATATTTAGCGCTATTATAGATGTCGTCGACAAACATTTTATATCAGTTCCAACCTCCTTATTTTTCATAAAGACATAACATAGAGATCTCTTCATTCATATTTTCAGGTACCTAGATCTCTCATAAGATTTTATGAAGTGTTATGTTATGTGATATTCTAGATCACTTGCCTCCTTTATTATGATCATTTGATCATTTGCTCACCTTCTTTATCAAGAAGTTTATTTGAAATCGATCTGTCTATACGCTTTAAGCATACCATAGACTTTGTCCTTCTAGGACTTATTATAATAGGAGCATTTGCACTGAGAATATAGTTACTTTCTTTGGATCAACAAATGCATCTGGCATGCTTTGCAATAAATTGCACATGAATTATCCTTTTTATGAACTTCAAATTCTATTATTTTATTCGAGGATCTAGATGTATAAATGATAATTCATTCCATGTAACTTTTTCTCAAATGTTTATCATGTCTCCCCATCATGTTAGAAAAACTAACTTGTTACCTCAACTTTGAGAATCCACCTTTATGCGTTATGGTGTTAATCAAAATATACATCGCACATCAATAATAATAAGATGAAATTATTTGGTTCCTGACCCTAAACCACTTGTGAGGGGAGAAAATAATATACTTTGGTATATAACGTATATCAAACTTATATACAAAACTTTGTTCTCATAAGCTATTATTTAGCTATTAAGTGGAGGCACTCAATAAATTATTTTGCTAAACCAGCTGTGATGTAGACCAACTTATCAAGATGAACTTCTTGAATAAAAAATCTGGAATATGCGCTAAATTAAATTATTGAGCAAGTTACCTCGCAAACACCATATTGCGGGTTAATAATAATAATCGCACATGCAACCATCTCATAGATGCATCTTATGTGGTATATACATGACAGGTGAATGAGCCCATATTCACCTTTAATATTTCCAGTATTCATGGGATTCAGTCCCAAATTTAGTTGGTATATGAGTTAATGAGAACAAGTAACATAAGGAAATTTGTAAAGAACTAACATTTACCCACGTGAATTCTCTTTTATTTTTGCACATCATACTTAAATTGATATAGGTAAACCAATTATGCCAACTGAATAAATTATCAATATTGATAAACTTCAGATTTACACCATGACATATGCAATTATCAATAAACTCCAAGTTTATTATGATATGAATTTTTATATCAATAAACTTCTCTTTATTGTGGCATTTTTTGTTTGTGTAGTACAAACTGGAGAATAAAGCTGGTAACTTTTCACATACATATTACCCCGCTACAAGTTGTAGTAATAGAAGATATTAAAATTTTCATTTATTTATAGTCTCAGTATGACCAACCGCTTTCGCGAATACTTTAGAAACTCAATAAGTTTCTTTGAGACTTACTACAACACAACGTCTTATTAATAATTAATTTTCTCCAAAATAGTAATAATTGGCTCTTCCAGAGCTCTCAATTTCATACCATATGGTGAATATCTCTTTTAATTGAAGAGAAAGTTATACCATTATGGTTATGGTCAAAATTATATGCAAGATCTACTTCTTGCATACTGTTGTCTTTTTATAATCACAATGCCAAAATATTTTGGCGTACAATAGGTACGTGACCAATGACCATTCATGCCATAATAATGACATTGTTTTGTTATATCATCTCAAACCTCCTTCTAGAGGTGAGTGCGGTATATTCACTATACCACTAGCACGTTCATATTATTTGAAGAATGAATATATATTCATAAATCAGATGTTGTTACATTCACATCATGAATGGACCATAATCATCTATATATGCTTTATAAAATCTCATGTCAAATCAATGACAAATATTACTTTCACATAGTGAAAGACTATTTTGAGAATCCTTATAATTCTCATTATCACAATGATGACGATTATAATTTCGTCTATTGCCACGTCCACATCCATTGATACCTTCACGGCAATACTTTTGTCTTCTTTCAGACTTATCACATATTGCTATCACATTCTCTTAAGGGAATGAGAATGAAGCAAATTCAATGGGACGAATTTTCACTTTTTGTGCTAACGATCATACATTTTTTTTATGAACTTTGCTGAAGTTCAAGAAAACTTAGTATTAAAATATCTACTTCATAATGCATCACTGGAATAGTCATGATGAAAATAATATCAAAATAGCTACTGCATACTAATACGTGTATATATATATACTAATTACTTATCAAGTCTTAGAGTACAACAACAACAACAACAATCCGGTATAATCCCACTTAGTGGAGTCTGGGGAGGGTAGTGTGTACGCAGACCTTACCCCTACCCTGGGGTAGAGAGGCTGTTTCCAAATAGACCCCCGACATCCTTCCCTCCAAGAACTTCCCACCTTTTGCTCTTGGGGAGACTCGAACTCACAACCTCTCGGTTGGAAGTGGGGGTTGCTTACCATCAGAGCAACACCTCTTGTCTTAGAGTAAAATATTAAATTTAGAGTAAGCTTGCCACATATATAACATAACTTATTAAAAGCCACAAAACTCATGAGGGATTGGAAATATACCTAATCATAGACAACAAACCCTTGATTTCAATAAGCCACGGGTGGTACCATCAAGCTCTCAAAGACGAGTATTAATATAGCCTAAATTTCAATAGGAAATTAGAGACTCGTGCTGATAACGTGTTATGAACAATAAAAGAAGAAGAAGAGTATTGTAGAGCAAAATAGAGAGAGAATTCTTATTAATATGAGATGAAGTACAATGGAATAGAATCCTCCATTTATAGAAAGATGATAACTTAGCCACCAAGTAATAAACCCTACAATCAGTCTAAATATAGACATTCATCGTGAATAGAATTTTATTTATAGAATGATTTAATTTTTTTGTTTTAAAATATATTACACAATACTTAAAGCAAAATATGGACAACCCACTCGTCTTCATCAGAGGAACAACGTGCAGACAACCAGTTCTCTCTTGTGAAAATAGCAATGGACATTAGACTCTGCTCATTTGGATATATGAAAGAAATCGCTTGAATTCAAGAAACCGGACGGAGATTTGGAGATTTCCAGGTAATTGTCTGAATTACTTTTTGTTTCTTTTTAATTTTGTTATACGTAGACTGTCGCTTACTTGAAATTATAGAAACCCCAGTAAGTTTGACAGAAACAATTGATGAATTTTTAGTGAACAACCATACTTATCCTTGTTATTTCCGACTAATTAGTTTTGTCAGGCATGCTCCTTGTATTTTCCTTCTACTATTTTTTCTTCAAGCTATTAACCTTGTTCTTTCATTTTCATTGCTGAACCTGTTGATAATGGCCTGAAGCAGTGTGGTTCCTATGACATAAAATATATGATGTGGGTGGAGCTAGCGTGTTGGTTATGGCTTCGGCCCAATTCACTAGCTTTGATTCAAAATTATGTATTTGTCTTAAAAAAATCCATTAAATATGTTATCCCCAAAATCATAAACTTCAAATCCTGACTACGCTTCTAGTCATCCCGTGACAGTGTACCTCTAAATCACAGTAGCAGCTGTTAGCTTTCTAGCTTTGTTTTTTCTTGCATACTGTTTAGTTTGCTGTTACCTTGTACTGTTGTGAGCCTAGTCTGGTAGGTTTTTTGTTTGAAATAGCTAGGGGCATTATCGTGTCTTACTATTTTCTCTTTTCGGTGCAGGACCTATTTACTAGCCTTCATTTTTGTTTTGCATTTTTCCTTCTGCATTTTATGTTTCTATTTTTGCTATGATCTCTGTGGTGAAACTAATATTCTCTCATTTTTGTTTTTCTTATTATCTTGAGCCGAGGATCTTCCGGAAATAGCCTCTCTACTCCTTCGGGGTAGGGGTAAGGTTTGCGTACATACTACTCTCCCCAGACCCCACTTGTGAGATTTTACTGGGTTGTTGTTGTTGTCTAGTTTGCTGTTATATGCATGTTTTTTCTTCCTTTTCTTATTAGATTGAAATGCCATTTTCATGTTTTTTTGCCATCACTTGTTTTTCCAAAATCCAAATATTACACATTATGTCTCCCTAGAGACATTTGCCTGTTTGGCTAGGTGAGTAAACTGGAATAGTAGATAATGTCTCCCTTTATTGGTTTGGCCTCAAGTCTTGCTAATTTTTCCGCACCTAGTCTCTGAGCCTCTTACTAAATTGCATATATATATATATATATATATATATATATATATAGTTCCTTATCTCTTTCCATCATTTATTTGCTCTCATCCTAAGTATCCAATTTTAGACTCTATATATGCTTTGAGCAGCAGTTCTACAGGTTCAATTTAAACATGGCTTTTGAAATTGCCCAATTTTACAAGATTTGAGTTGGATAACCAAACGATTTCATTACAAAATATATAGAGCATTAGAGCAAACTTAGCGGATATGGTGATATGTCCCACCATTTCAAACAGAAAAAACATTTCTTGAAGGAACCACAATTAGTGCTAAATCAAGCAGAGCTAAGATTTGGTGCAAGTCTTGGTTCAATCACAGCAGCAAGTGGAATCTTTTTCGGTATGGAGAGGCCAAAAATCTCCTCCATGTTGAGGTCCTCAGGGGTCATATTATCGGGCAACGACCATTTAAATCCGTGTAGAAGATTAGCTAAGCTAGCTTGAATCACCTTAAGCCCTAAGTTGTATCCCGGACACATCCTTCCCCCAGCTCCAAATGGCAGTAGCTCAAAATTATGTCCTTTGACATCAATGGAATTTCCGAGAAACCTCTCAGGTTTGAACGCCTCAGGCTTGTCCCACAAAGTAATTGTGTGAATTATTTATTTATTTATATATTTTTTTAATTTTGCTACGTAGACTGTAACTTACTTGAAATTCTAGAAACCCCAGTAAGTATGACAGAGACAATTGATGAATTTTTAGTGAATATATTACTTAGTTCCTTGTTATTTCCGACTAAGTAGTTTGGTCAGTGAACATATTACTTAGTTGTCCTCTTGATAATCTTGTGTCATACGCTACAGAAAACGTGTTTCCTCTGTATTGATATTGTCAGGCATACTCTTTGTATTTTCCTTCACTATTTTGTCTTCAGGCTATTATGCTTGTTCTTTCATTGTTAATCTTCTGCCGTTTGTTTGCATTTTTATTGCTGAACCTGTTGATACTGGCCTGAAGCAGTGTGGTTCCTATGAAATAAAATATATGATGTCCTCCTCAAGGGCGGAGCTAGAGTGACGGCTATGGCTTCGGCTCAATTCACTAGCTTTGGTTCAAACTATGAAGATGTACAAATTCGAACGGTTAGAATCTCTAAACCCATGCTTCAAATCCTGGTTCCGCTTCCAGTCATCGTGTCACAGCGTATGTCTAACTACTCTTCATATCACAGTAGCAGTTGTTAGCTTGCTGTTGCATGCTTTTCGGGCTCATCTCTGTGGCGGATGTAGAGTAGTAGCGCCAGGTTCATCTGAACTCATAAATTTTGACGTGGATCATAAATTAAAATTGCAACAAATGGTAGGTCGGAATCCATAAGTTTAAGATATAATGAGTTCAACGCTAAGAGTCTTAAAGGTTGAACTCATAAAGTCTAAATCTTGGATCTGCTCATCCACCTTTATGTGTCTATCTAGCTTTGTCCTTCTTGCAGGCTGTCTAGTTTGCTGTTATATGCATGTTTTTTCTTCCTTTTCTTTTTAGATTTAAATATCATTTTCAACTTGTTCTTCCAAAATCCAAAGTTTACACAGGATGTCTCCCTACACTAACCTTTCAACTTTAAGTCTGGTCTTGTTGGTCTACAGACATTTTCCTGTTTTTGCTAGGTGGCTAGAATGAAAAAGTAGATAATGCCTCCCTTTCTCGTTTTGGCCTCAAATCTTGCTAATTTTTCCCTACCTAGTCTCTGAGCCTTCTACTACCCAGCAGATATGTAGTTCCTAATTTCTCCTTATTTCTTTCCATCATTTATTTGCTTCATCCTATTTTAGACTCTATATGCATTAAGTAGTATTTCTACATATCCAATTTAAACATGGCTTTTTGAAATTGCCTGCAAAGCTCTCTTACCTAATTGCTTCAAGGTTTAAAAGTGATCCTCCTTTAGAACATCTGATGTTCTTATTTCTGAAAACTTATGGCATTACGAGAAAAAAGATTCAGGATTTGAGTTGGATAACCAGATGATTTCATTACAAGAAATGTAGAGCAATAATAGAGCAACCTTAGCAGATCTGTCCACCATTTCATAAAGAGAAAATAAATTTCTTTCAAACGGAGAAAAAACATTTCTTGAAGGAACCACGGTAGTGCTAAATCAAGCAGAGTAAAAATTTGGTGCAAGTCTTGGTTCAATCACAGCAGCAAGTGGGATCTTTTTCGGTATGGAGAGGCCAAAAATCTCCTCCATGTTGAGGTCCTCAGGGGTCATATTATCTGGCAATGACCATTTAAATCCGTGTAGAAGATTAGCTAAGCTAGCTTGAATCACCTTAAGCCCCAAGTTGTATCCCGGACACATCCTTCTTCCAGCTCCAAACGGCAAAAGCTCAAAATTATGTCCTTTGACATCAATGGAATTTCCGAGAAACCTCTCAGGTTTGAACGCCTCAGGCTTGTCCCACAAAGTAGGGTCTCTTGCGATAGTCCATACGCTTACTAGGACCCTGGTTCCTTTCAGAATGTCGTAGCCGGCTACTTTACAGTCTTCTCCGCAGAGCCGTGGAGTTAGCATTGGTGCCACGGGGTGAAGTCGCATAGTCTCTTTAACAATTGCCTCTATATAAGGAAGAGTTGGGATGTCCTTTTCTTGCACCCATCTGTTTTGCCCAATCACTTGATCCAATTCCTCTGTTGCCTTGTTGAAAATCTCCGGCTTCTTTAGCAGCTCTGAGATTGCCCACTCCACGATCACTGCTGAACTCTCGGTTCCACCAGCCAACAAGTCCTGATTGTGCAATACATATTTTTAACTCTTTATCATCAAGCACCAAAAAAGAAAGAAATACTTGATCACTGACTTTGACTTTCTCTCGACCAGGCCCTCCAACTTTCATAGAAAAAGTGGGTGAGAAAGTGGAGTTGGCCATCGATTTCATAAATTATCATATGTTTTAATGTGCGGATAGACATTGGAACCAACTAAATCTGGGTCAACCATAAAGTTCCAAAATTTTCTTAGGAAGTCATTAGTAGATCTAGAGGTCGGATCTTCGAGACGTAAATTCTAAGGTTCGGGGATACTGATCCTAGTACGGATAAGGGTGCGGAAATCCGGCTCAAAATAATTCAAAAAAATAAAAAAATAAAAAATTTCTAAATTATGAGAAATTTGTGGAATACAATATGGCTTGTAAAGTGTGGATTTATTTTTTATTCTCAAGTTGTAGATAAGTAAATGATTAATTTGCTAGATAAAGCATGCTATCTTCAAATTTACCCTAGTTTTGGTTATGATTTCGGGAATTAAATTGTATCTTGTCTCGAACTTTTCCGTACCGTCATGGTCAAAGTACCCAAAATTGTTTGACCAAGAACCGGTACGGATCCCATACTCACACTCATACTAGTGTCGTGTCGATACGGGTGCGGCACCTAAACTGACATTTCGGAGCAACTTAGGTGCCACCCAAGTGGTAGAAGCAATAGGGATCTTGTACGTGGTTGATAAGATTATTCATAAATACTTGTACTTTATCTTTTATTAAATTGATAAAGTAGTTAGTATTATTTTCTTTGTTCCTTTTTCCCAAGACATTATGAGTTGTGAATTAAGGTGATATATACCTGGGTGAAAGCCTTGACTCCATGCCTCTCTAATTTAACCTCCAGAGTGGGATCATCAGCAAACTGTAGTAAAACATCCACCATGTCTTTGGCAACATAATTCTCCTCAGCGTTTCTCCTAGCATTATGCTCGTCGAGAACATGCTCCAAAAACCTGTCAAACTTGTTGCTTAATACCTTCATCCTCTTAACATAACCTTGCAAATCCATGAAATCAATCCAAGGGATATAATCTCCAATATTAAGTACACCATTTAGTAAGAACAGCTCGTCCAACATCTTCTTAAATTCCTCAGGAGTCACGATCGAGTTCTTGGACTCGTTCCCAGCACCATCCTGCTAATAACATTTAAACTCAGCGTCATCAAATAATCTTTCAGCAGAATGGATTTTCCTGTTAAGTTATACAAATCATGGAGGAGAGAATGTAACTCCTCTGTACGAATATACTCGAGTGACTCGAGCCGTTTTGCGGTGAACAATTCCATAAGGCACATCTTACGTGCCTGACGCCAATAGGGTCCGTAGGCGGACCAAGTGATATTTGAATAGTTGTAGGTGGTGTACTTGCCAGCAGCCATTTTAGGCCTGTCTACAAAGTTGAAATCCATTGATTTCAGGAAAACCTTAGCCATCTCGGCAGACGAGCCCACCACAACGGGAAAAGACCCGAAGCGGAGTTGCAAAATGGGTCCATACTTTAGGGAGAGTTCGTGGATGGAGCGGTGAGCGAGGGGGCCAATGAGGTTAAAGTTTCCGATGATTGGCCATGGTTTTGGACCGGGTGGTAAGTTAAGTTTCCTTTGGCGGAGAAATTTGGAAAGGAGAAAAAGAGCTAGTGTAGCTAGACATGCAGCTGCATATGCAGTCCAGGTAGGAGTTTCCATTTGGAATTACTGATAGTGAATCAGTGGTTGAGTTAATGGCTCCTCAGATAGGCTAAATTTATATTAATGTTGGAAAGAAGCTTGAATAATATTGCTCGTAGCACGAATAACAGCTGCTTATTAGTTATATTGATCATTTTGTATTGTTTCTCCTTGCTTTATGATCTGTGATCTGTGATTTTTTGTTATATTAATGCTAGAGGACAGATTCTTTAAATAAACAATCTCAATGAGAGTAGTTACCACTCCTCATTATCTAAACAAGGTATCAAACTATTAACAATAATAGTATAAGGACATCCTACTTGAAAGTTGGAATACAATAATGAGCAGTGAAGCTAGAAATTTTGTCAAGAGTATTCAAATTTAAAAGAAGTAAAAAATTTTCCGACAAAGGGTGTTCAATCTGTGTTATATACCTCTAAAATATAATATTTTACCTATATGCTCAGAAACAATTTTTTGACAAAGGGTGATCAATCCCTACTCAGTTGACAGCTTCTATAGAGAAGGCGGAGCGTCCTTGGGCTCAGCATTATAGGGCTTCGGCGCTGTGACTACGTGGCTTCGCCACTGATAATGAGTTCAAAACTCAAGTATAAGCACATGCTCAAAACAGTATTTTAATGAGAGATGGAGACAGGCTCCAAAAGAGGACAAGAACAAGAGGAATCAAATGGGTCAATATTTCGATCCAAGATTCCAAGACAAAAAAATATGAGAAATTAGCTCAATTCCTTACTTCTTACCACCTAACCCAGTTCTTTTTTGTTCTTTTATCAAACATAAAACAATTATCAATCCTAACACAACCCAATGTCACTTCAAACACTTCCCAATCTCCAACAATCCAGGTGTACTATGAAAAAAGTAAAGGAAAAATAGTGATTTTGGTCCTTGTATTATTACTATATTCCACTTTTGATCCTTGTGTTATTTGACTTAGTACATCAAGCCTTCAATTAAATGAAGTGTGCATTTTTTATCCCTAAGCTAACCAAACTAACGGAACCAAACGGAAAACCTAACAAGAAAGAATTAAGACTGGAATGTAATAGCTTGTTTGGATGGTTGTTACCTGTTGTATCGTATCGTATTGTTACTTTAAATTCAAGATTTGTTTTCATTGTTATTTAAACTAGTAGCCGTACCCGCGCATTGCGCAGTCAATATTAAAAAAATATTTGTTACTCTGTTAATTTTTCGATATTACATTTGGAATTATCACAATCATTTTATTATCCTATTCTATATAAATAGAATAGATATTGTCTAAATTTTAATAAATAAAATATCCATTAAATTAAAGGGAATTATATAGTCATCAAATAATTTTTTCGTTGTGTATTTTTATTTATTATATTATCCAATATTTAGTATAATTATATTGTTAATAACTTGTCATTATAACATTTCTTTGCCTCTCATATTATATATAAATAGATATAGATTTCTTTGACGCTCCTATTTTTATATATATATATATATATATAGATTTTTTATTTTTTTATTTTTAAATAATTTTAAAACTCTAATTTGAAACTACTCCCCAATATGAATTAGTAATTCATTATTTTATTTTATTTCGTTTTTTATTTTAAAATTATTTTAAAACTCCAACTTGAAACTGCTTTCCTATTTGAATGGGTAGTTTTTCTTCTTTTTTTTCTTTTTTTTTAAATAATTTAAAAACTCAAACTTGAAAGTACCCCCACCCAATTTGAATGTGTAGTTATTTTTTATATATATTTATTTTTCATTGTTTTTTATATTTAATTATAAGATATCTGTATTTATTAATTCAAATAAAGTAACCAATTATTTTATATATATATATATATATATATATATATATATATATATATANTAAACTAAATAACTAATTATGCCATGTGGCATTTTTTTAGGTTGCCACTTGGCTTAAGGAGAGGGCTTTTTCCTCTCCTTTTAATTATATATAGATTTTATTTTGTCGTATCGTTATATCCATCGTTATGTAACGATGAAATGTGCCATTTTATGTGACGACCGATTTGGTGTGATCGCGTCGTTTCCTTGTGTTTTTCTCTCAATCTCACCCTTCATTATTATTAGTAAATAATTTTATTTTATCATTTATCCTACCTTTTTATATACCGTCTCATAATTTTTCTTTATAATATTGCAAGTTTATTAATCATATTACCGGTGTGTGATACCATGAAACGACGACAAAATGATACAATCCATCCAAACGTTGTATTCATCAGGGGCGGCCCCTCCATAAAACAAGTAAAGCAACCGCTTTAGGCCTCATATTTGTGGGGGCCACATTTTTTGTTACACCTAATAGACTATGTATAAGTTTAAAAAAGAGTTCTGTAAAGTGAAAAAGATTGATTTCTTTCTTTAATAAATATGGAGAAGAAGGATTTGCAACTGCTATGATTTCTACCAAGGAAATTGTACTTCAACTGAATATCGAACCCGATTTTTGCAAGAAACGTGTAATATATAGGAAGTAACTATTTGATGTGCAATGTTGATAATGAAATCTCAAAATCTTTCGAAGAGTGTTGCGACCAAAAACACTCACGCAAGTGCACGTGATCGTCAAGTAATAGAGTAGTGAGTAGAGTATCGTTCCCACGAAGACTTGTGATTAACTGTTGACTGATTCAAACTCAATTATTTTACTTATCCAAGAGGTTTTTCACAAAATCGAGAAGTAATTGTTTTACTACCTAAACTATCAAAAAATAATCTAACTAGAGCAATTAACCAAATGAATAGCAATTTCAAGTAACAAACAGTAGGAGAGGATATTCTAGGGTTACAGGCTAGTTAACAATCGTGTTGTATTCTTGGCTTAAAATGACTAATCGATTTATCTGGTTATTGATTGACAGAGTTTATATTACTCATAAGAATCTGTCGAGTTCTTACTCGCCTATTCAAGTTAATTCAATGCCTATATGTCTATGGATTTAAGATTAACAAGAATGCATTTACAATTCCTGTATCTCAACCAAGCAAGACAATTGGGTATATGTCTATCCCAATTGCTAATCCGTTCCCCGAGACCCGGGTTCAAGAACTTGCTCTATTTAATTCTATATGCAATCTAAAGTTCCCACTTTCGAGTTCAACTAAAGATTCGTAGATGGTATTTCACTGTTAGCTACTCAGCAAAATAATTAAAAGTAGAATTAAATAAACAACCCAATATAATAACCCAACTTTGTCAAATTAGACCTCAAACAACAACATTTATGTTTTACCTATGACCCTAGAACAATGGGTTTTAGCCACTCATATTAGTGTTCATCACAAATAGGTTCAATTTCATCAAAAATAGCAAAAACAAAGAGAAGAAAAGAAGAACTTGATGGTCAAATCTCCTCATTGCCTCTTGCCTCTCTATTTCTTCCACTAGCCTATAAAAACCTTGATAATTTAACCTTGGGCGAGCTTGACTTTATATAGGTTAAGTGGGTTTTTCTCCAGATTTCCAATTCTGCCCTTGAATAAGTCTTTTCCGGACTGGGACTAGCGCGAGCTCACGCATCCTTCGCGCATATTCCTTGACATTCTGCCTCTAGCTCCTTAACTAGCGCGACTTCGCGCATGAGCTCGCGCTACTGGGCCATTATTTCTTCCATTCTTTGTCTCGTCCTTGCGCGCACTCAACTCCGAGGGGTCGTTCTTGCTCGTAAATAATTCCAATAGCCTCTTGAAAGCATCACATAAGCTCCTCATCCTGCAATGTATACAATTCACAATTAGAGCCTATTTTTCATCAATTAACCATATTATGACATTGGAATATAATCAAGCGGAAGCATAAACAATAGCTAAATTAATTAGATTTAGCCTATTATCAAAGAGTCCTTTAGAATTGATTACTTTTATACATAATAATCAAGGCTAATTTGTCACTTCAAAATAGATTCGAACAATTCGAAGCATATGAAAATATTTTTGATTTTCTATTTAGTAGTAAAAACTAAGATCGCTAGATGTTGGAAATTTGAAAAAATGTTGCCTTAATTTTAGATTAAAACATAATAATCAATTCGATATTGATAATTTAGATTTATTTTCTGAATTAAAAGTATTAAGAAAATAGTACAATTAGAAGATAACAGTTTAACTGATAGTTGATACACTTAATAAAAAAAGATTTAATTCTTTTCCAAATGCCTAAATTGCTTATGAAATAATATTAATAACTCATGGTACCGTTGCTTCCGCTATCAAAATTAAAATGGATAAAATTTTATCTAAGAACAACAATGTCACAAGAAAGTTAAATGGATTAGTTATATTGTCAATTGAGAAATACTTATTAGGAGTTATTTTTTGTAGGAAAATTATTTTTAACTTTGTATCTAAGAAAAGTTAAAAAAAATAGATTTCAAATAAATACTAATAATAAATTAAAAAGTTAAGGCCCCTCATAAAATTTGGCTTTAGGCCACAAAATTAGTCGCGCCGCCCTTGGTATTCATCAAACGATACACTACAGTACAACACAATACGGTACGATAAATTATAAAACAATATGTAACAATCATCCAAACAAGCTGTCTGGCAGCTAACTATTGAAGATCAAGAAGAATATTGTTGGCTGTAAGCCATGTTTAATGGACAAGTTAATTAGTGATTGACAGGTCTGCAAAATACTAAATTTGTTGTTTTGGGTAGTATATGTTTAGGTAGAGTTCATAAGTTTTTGTTATATTCGGCTATCTCAATTATTTCATTCTATTTTATCACCACATAAATGTTTATAATACCAGCTCTCACAGGTGTATATATAGTGCTGAAGTACAAATTCATTTAAGACCAAAAACAATTTAAAGCTTGACATTGTTCTCATTCTTCTGGAGTATCTACGAAGATAGTTTCTTGACTTGCCATTGACCCATTTTGGTGCAGTAGACATTCCCAAGCTCAGAGCTTCGAATTGTCATGGCTACTGAATATTGGTGCAGTAGACTGGCAGTGTTATCAAGAGGTTAAAAGTGCAGAAAAGCTCTAAGATCCGTGGGGCTTTAAGCGCAAATAAAGTGCGGGTTTTAATGAAAAAAGACGCAAGTGGAAAAAAAGTAAAAATATGCATATGTAGTCCAAGACTAATAATTATAAGCATGAATAATAAATTTATGAACAAAGAAATTGGGAAAAAATTACGCCTTTTCATGATTACACTCATTGGAAATGAATAGTATGCGTTAGAGTCTTGATGCAATACTAAAGCGCCCACAAAGCGAGGCAAAACGCTCAACATATTTTGAGCCTCGCTTCAAGACTTAAGCGCGCTTTAAGCGTGCCTTTGACAACACTGCTTGTTGGTTCATTTGAACCCATACAAGATGTGCTATTAGAAATAGTGAAAGTTGCTCTATATTCACGGATATATAAAGGGATCTTTACATAAATAGCCGATCATATTCACTATTTACTTTTTCTAACCATATGCATAGATTATACATAATTATACACATGTAGTACATAAGTTAAACCTGAATTTATCTATATAAAAGTCATTGAAAATATAGAATTATGAACTCCAAAGTAATGGGTTCAGTGGTTGAATCTAGTATTAAAACTAGAGATTGTAGGATTAATTATCCTGAGATTGTAGTATTATTTTTATCCATATGAGAGAGTGAGATAATAATCCCGAGATATAATTAATCTTGAGATAATTGTTTCCCAACCAAACGACCCTTAATGGCCAGGATTTTAAGTTCACTATTTCTACAACGACCTCAAGTTGATATTTATTATAATAATTTGACAAATTGACTGAGTTTTGAGCTAAATAATCTTGTGCATTTAGTGAATTTTTTAGTACAAATATATGATCTAGGCAAAAGTTACTGAAGTCACGTAAACTCGTAGTTATTGCACTAGATTCACCCGAAACTCATAGAATTAAAATTCTGAATGCCTGAGGTAGTTCAATTAAGCTCACCCATAAGTTTGAGAAGGTTTCTTCAAGTGCTTCAAAAATTCCAGTGAATATTGTGAGCAAGATTTGAGTTGGATAACCAAACGACTCACCGCATAAAATGTAGAGCACCAGCCACCAGTTCAAATTAAGAAACAGTCATTCTTGATGGAAACCACATGCACTACAGATTGCAGAATCAAACTGTTTAAAGTTGTCGTGGAAGTCTTGGATCAATCACAGCAGCAAGTGGAATTTTTTTAGGTGTGGACAGAGGCGGAGTCAGAATTTGAAACTTGTGAGTTTGGGATTCTAGTTCGTTTATGTTACTGGGTTCTAAATTAACAATTTATACAAATTCAATGAATTTTTTAACACAAATATATGTTTTTGACAAAAATTACTGGGTTCGGCCGAACTCGCGAGTGCTATGCTAGCTCCGCCCCTGGGTGTGGAGAGCCCAGAAATCTCATCCATGTTATGATGTTAAGGTCCTCAGGAGTCATATTATCAGGCAATGACCATTTAAACCCATGTAGAAGATTAGCTAAGCTAGCTTGAATCACCTTAAGACTCAAGCTATAGCCATGACACATCCTTCTCCCCGCACAAAACGGCAAAAGTTCAAAATCATGTCCTTCGACATCTATGGTACCCTTGGGTGCAGTCGCGTATCCTCTTTCACAATTGCCTCTATATATGTAAGGAATATTTACAATGTCTTTTTCTTGTAAAATAAATAACTTTGCAATACATTTTTTACTCAAATTTATCTCTCGATTAGTTAAAGCTCAAATTTCAATGAAGGTAGTTATTTCAGTTTACCAACATTATCGCTGATTCGCTCGATTTATATAGTTAAAACTCTTGTTATTAATATAATACTGTGCAGCTAGACATTGGAAGCAATGGTGATAAATACATATATAGCCAACAAAATTTGGGTCGACCACAAAATTTTAAAACCATCTTCTCAGCTTTCATTTGGTTCACGTGGAAGAAGTCATTAGTTTTTTTTTTTGGTCTGGATTCGCGCCGGGTAGAGCCCCATTCATAGGAAGCGCTCTCTACCAAGAATTTTTTCATACCCAGGGCTCGAATCCGAGATCTCTGAATAAGAGAGGATCAGCCCCATCCGTTGCACCACTGTTGCGATCAAAACACTCACGCAAGTACTGTCATGGGCGGCTTTCCAACCATGCCCCATGACTCCTTGGGCGCGCCCCGTGGCGTCCTAGCAAGCCCCTCAACGCCTAGCGCCACGGACGACCCCTTGGTCTTGGCCGCGCCAAGTGACAAGCGCGCAGGTGCCTCTGTCGTCCCACTGATATCCCTCGCCAGCGCCCAGCCGCAGGCAGATTCCAATAATGCCGCGCGCGCAGACTATGCTGCGCACCCCGACCGTGATGCCAAAGACGCTGCTGCTGACAACGGACCTGTTTCTGCCTTGTAGAAAACTAAGTCCTTTCCATTATAAATATAGAGTAGTTTTATTTCAAGTACTTCCATTATGTTTCTCTAGTTTATTCAAGTCTAGTCTTGTAGCTTTGGATTATTTTTTTTAAGCATTATTAGGGGGGATCAAGCAATCAAAACTTTCTAGCAAGCAACAATTCTCTGTACTGGTGTCTCTCCCCCTCGACACCGCCTTGCTTTTTGTAATAGCTTTCATTAATGCAATCAAGCTTTCTTTCATTCTCAATTCTCATTTCTGTTCTCTCAATTACTCTTGACATTGGTTTTCCCGTGCGGCACTGACAATCTAGTCTAGCGCACGGCGGGGACCTCAGTTGGCGGACAGCAACTGCACTGACATCAGTTGCTTAGCCTTACGTTGCCCTTCCAAGGAAATTCAGGAAGGCGTCGCGTAACAGTTGGTATCAGAGCCTAGGCTCGACATCGGACGAGGGAACGCATTTACATTACACCACCATTTCTGACCATGGTGAATTATGGAGACCGCATTACGGCTGTCGAAGGGACAATTGAGGCGTGGCGGTCTATTGTGGATACGGTGCCTGAACTAAGAACCAGCCTACTGCAAAGGTTGGACGATCTGGAACGCAGGGTGTCCCAGGTCGAAGTTGATGTTGAAAACATCAGTCGCGACTCCGAGGGAGATCGACAGACGGCGGCCGCAGAGGCAGCCGAAATTTTTGATAAATTCGAGGGGCTCCAACAGGAGCGCACCGAGGATTTAGCCCATAGGGCTCAGGAGGCAGAAAAGGTGACTGCCATG
Organism: Nicotiana glauca; assembly: GCA_026770625.1. NCBI lineage: Eukaryota > Viridiplantae > Streptophyta > Magnoliopsida > Solanales > Solanaceae > Nicotiana > Nicotiana glauca. Next base: position 28,880 of record MU755345.1, read on the forward strand.
CAACAAACCATTGACAACTTGACAGACCAGCTTAATCTTGTCAATGCTGCTTTACAAGGCCTACTCCGAGGAGGTGGGAACCAAATTGGAGGTGCTATGAATTCCGCTTCCGCGACAATGAAATTGAAAATTCCTGAGCCAAAGCAATACAGTGGAGCTAGGAATGCCAAGGAAGTGGAAAACTTCATCTTTGACGTCGAACAATATTTCGATGCTGTTGGAGATCTAGAGGAAGCTAAGAAGGTAGCCACTGCTGCCATGTATCTTCAGGGTGATGCCAAACTTTGGTGGCGGGTGAAGTACGAAGCCATCAAAGCCGGTGAAGATGCCCTCGCAACATGGGCAGAACTGAAGGCCGCTATTCGCCTGCAGTTCTTCCCCGAAAATGTTGAATACAATGCAAGGAGAAAACTACGGGAGCTCCGCCAGACAAAATCAGTGCGGGACTACGTGCGAGAATTCTCCGCACTCATGCTAAGCATACGCGACATGGGGGACAAGGACAAACTCTTCACTTTCATGGAAGGGTTGAAACCTTATGCCCGCGTGGAGCTACAGAGACAAAGGGTAGATACCCTTCCCAAGGCAATCCAAGCAGCTGAATGTCTTGGGGACTATCAAATGGAAGCTCGGAAGGACAGGCCTCAGCCGCCTGCCCGAACAGGTTTCAAAGGGGGCCAGCCTAGCAATGGTGGTCCAAGCAAAAGTGGGGGAGATCAGAACTCAAACAAATCTAGAGCTCCTTCCTCCAGCAGCAACAGTGTCGCTTCAAACAACAATGACAGGGGGAGAAAACCCCCTGCAGGATGCCGTCATTGCGGCGGACCACATTGGAACAATGAGTGCCCACATGCACAGATAAGTGACCATCAAGCTATTGATGATGGGATGGATGACGACTCAGACGATGCGGACCAGACTGAACCAGTAGGTGCCTTCAATGCAATTGTAGGTTCCATCTCTGAGGCATTAGCGGAGACCAGTACTGGTATCCGCAAGAAGAAGGACCCACGTCCAGTCATGAAGAAAGGGAAAAAGATGGCGAATGAAAAGACTCTTCCTAAACAGGAGAGGACCTTAATGTTCGTCGAGATGAAGGTGAATGGCAAGCCCATCCGGGCTATGATAGACAC
>MU755354.1:5744-16147 GCA_026770625.1 Nicotiana glauca
ATTGGGCCTGATATGAGAGGCTTGACTTTCTTTAAGCAAAACAAACTGGACTTGTAAAGAGTCCGGTTGAAACTTGCCGGACTGATTTTATCCGGCTCATTGGTCAATATTCTCGCCCGACCATTCTATTTGGATTGATTTTGGATCTTACATTATGCCATGAAATCCACGCTTATCATCAAACCTTCAACCGTATCAAAATTTAGGAAATAAACAATTCTTGAATATTCATAGGTCGCTTTAATTGAGTACAATCCTTTAAAATTAGATTCGGGACAAGCCGTTTAGCAAATTCCACGGCTTTCCCCAAAAAATAACGACACGTTAGCCCCTTTTAGGCGTGATTTAAATTAAAATTACTTCCTTAAATTGGGGTGTGCATTGATTGCAACTCAAATCCAAATCTCGATAAAGTCGAAGTATGTTAATGAAAACGGGTGCCTTGATGGCAACGTGGTCGGAAACGTGCTTTCATGATGTCGCAAGTCTTTTTAAATAAATAATAATAAAGGAAGTTTATAAATAAAAGCACATAAGTTAGAATGTAATAAAATCAAATAAAAATCAAAATACAACAGTTGAGCGACCGTGCTAGAACCACGGAATTCAGGAGTGCCTAACACCTTCTCCCGGATTAACAGAATTCCTTACCCGAATTTCTAGTTCGCAGACTGTAATAGAGTCAAACTTTCCTCGGTTCGGGATAATTCGGTGACTTGAGACACCATTATATTCTCAAGTGGTGACTCTGAAAATTTAATAACTAATCCCGTTCCGACCGTCCTTTAATCTGAAAAACTCTTTTTATTATACTCTTCACGGGGTGTAATAATGTAAAAAAGAGGTATGACATGGTGTACCGCGAGTTGAGTGGAGGGGTGCTTTAGATCACACTCCCAGTAGAGTTATTTCTTTCCTTAAGTCTTAGCGGTTGAGAAGGGGTGTGTCGCGTATATAGCTTATGTGAGAGATGTTAGTATTGATACCCCTATAGTTGATTTTATCCTAGTAGTACGGGATTTCTCTGATGTATTTCCGCCTGATCTTCCAGCCATGCCGCCCGATACTGATATTTATTTTGGCATTGATATGTTGCCGGGCACTCAGCCAATTTCTATTCCTCCGTATTATATGGCTCCTCCTGAGTTGAAGGACTTGAAGGATCAGTTATGTGAATTTCTTGATAAGGATTTTATTCAGCCCAGTGTATAACCTTGGGAGTGCTCCTATCTTGTTTGTGAAGAAGAAGGATTGTTTTATGCGTATGTGCATTGATTATCACCAGTTGATCAAAGTTACAGTGAAGAACCATTATCCGTTATCCTTTGCATCGTATTGATGATTTGTTCGACCAACTACAAGGTGCATGAGTGTTTTCTAATATTGACTTGCATTCAGGTTACCATCAGTTGAAGATTCGGGAGTCAGATATCCCGAAGACTGCTTTCAAGACTAGGTATGGTCATTACGAGTTCCTTGTTATGTCATTTGGGCTGACCAATGCCCCAGCAGCCTTCATACATTTTATGCAAAATGTGTTCCGGCCATATCTTGACTCGTTCATCATTGTCTTTATTGATGCTATTCTAGTATAGTCCCGGAGTCGGGAAGATCACGAGAAACACCTAAGGACAGTGCTTCAGACTTTGAGGGAAAAGAAGTTATATGCAAAGTTCTCAAAATGTGAGTTTTGGTTGGATTCTGTGGCATTCTTGGGCCACGTGGTATCGAGTGAGGGTATACAGGTGGATCCAAAGAAAGTGGAAGCAGTGCAGAGTTGGCCTACACCATCCTCAACTACAGAGATCCGTAGTTTTCTTGGCTTGGCAGGTTATTACCGTCTATTTGTTGAGGGGTTTTAATCTATTACAGCACCTATGACCAGACTGCCGCAGAAGGGTGTTTCATTCCAGTGGACGGAAGATAGCTTTGACTACAACCCCAATTTTGATATTACCTATAGTTTCGGGGTCTTATACTATCTATTGTGATTCCTCGAGGATTGGCCTTGGAGCGGTATTGATGCAATACGGTATGGTGATTTCTTACGTATCTAGACAATTGAAGGTACGTGAGAAGAATTATCATGTCCATGATCTTGAGTTGGCTGACTATTGTTCATGCCTTGAGATCTGGCATCATTATTTGTGCGGTGTGCCTTGTTAGATTTATACGGATCACTAGAGTTTGCAGCATCTATTCAAGTAGAAGGATCTTAATTTGTGCCAGAGGAGGTGGTTAGAGCTGCTGAAGGACTATGATATCACTATTTTGTATCACCCGAGCAAGGCCAATGTGGTGGCCTATGCTTTGAATCATCAGGCATAGAGTTTGGGGAGTTTAGCTTATTTACCAGCAGTGGAGAGGCCCATGGCGATGGATGTTCAGGCCTTAGCCAGTCAGTTTGTGAGATTGGATCTTTTGGAGCCCATTCAGATCCTTGCTTGTGTGGTTTCTCGATCATCTTTGTTTGATCGTATCCAGGAGCGTCAGTTTGATGACCCTAATTTGCTTGTCCTCAATTACAAGGTTTTGCATGGTGATGCTAGAGATGTGACTATTGGTGATGACGGGGTATTAAGGATGCAGGGTCGGATATGTGTACCCAATGTTGATAGACTTTGAGAGTTAATTCCAGAGGAGGCCTATAGCTCGTGATATTCCATCTATTCGGGTGCCGCGAAGGTGTACCGGGATTTGAGAAAACACTGCTGTTGGAGGCGGACGAAGAAGATGTGGTTGGGTTTGTAGCTCGGTGCCTCAATTGTTAGAGATAAAGTATGAGCACCAGAGACCGGGTGGGTTGCATCAGCAGATAGAGATTCCAAAGTGGAAGTTGAAGCGGACCACCATGGACTTCGTAGCTGGGCTCCCACGAACTTTGAGGAAGTTGGATGCCATTTGGGTTATTGTGGATCGGCTGATTAAATCCGTGCATTTCATTCTGATGTGTACTACCTATTCTTCGGAGCGACTAGCAGAGATTTATATCCGGGAGACTGTCCGTCTGCATGGTATTCTAGTTTCCATCATTTCAGATAGAGGTACTCGTTCACATCATGGTTGTAGAGGGTTGTATAGCATGAGTTGGTACTCGGGTGTAGTTTAGCACAACTTTTCACCCTCAGACGGACGGACAGTCCGAGCGCACTATTCAAATTCTCGAGGATATGATCCACGCATGTGTGATTGAGTATCGAGGGTCTTGGTATCAGTTCTTGCCATTGGCAGAGTTCGCCTACAACAATAATTATCAGTCCAGCATTCAGATGGCACCGTATGAGGCTTTATATAGTAGTCGGTGTAGATCCCCGGTGGGTTGGTTCGAGCCGGGTGAGGCTAGATTATTGGGCACAAAATTGGTTCAGGATGCTTTGGAGAAGGTTAAGGTGATTCAGGATATACTCCGTACAGCCTAGTCCAGATAGAGGAGTTACGCAGACCGGAAGGTTCATGATATTTCCTATATGGTTGGAGAGTTGTGCTTCAGGTTTTGCCTATGAAGGGGTTATGTGATTTGGGAAGAAAGGGAAGTTGAGTTTGAGGTTTATTGGCCCTTTTGAGATATTGTGGCATGTTGGGGTGATTGTTTATGAGCTTGACTTACCTCCCAGCTTGGCAGGAGTTCATCCAGTGTTTCATGTTTTGATGCTCCGTAAGTATCATGGTGATCCTTCATATGTGTTGTATTTCGATTCAGTCCTGTTGGACAACGATCTATCATATGTCAAGGAGCCAGTGGCGATATTGGACAGGTAGGTTCGAAAGCTGAGATCAAAGGACATTACATCAGTGAAGGTTCAGTGCGGGGTCAGCCAGTCGAGGAGGCAACCTGGGAGACCGAGCAGGATATGCACAACTGTTACCATTATCTTTTCACTACTTCAGGTATCTCTCTATGCTCGTTCGTGAACGAACGAATGTTTAAGTGTAGGAGGATGTAACGATCCGGCCATTTATTTTAAGAATTAACATCCCGATCCCCTATTAACTACTTTCCCCGTGTTTGTTTCTGCTATTTTGATTTACCGGGATGTTTGGTTTTATGTTTTGGAGTGTTTGGGGACACTTAGTCCCTAAAAGAGAGCTTAAGCTTTAGAATTTTGACCGTAGCTGGAGCAGTGTAAAGATGGCCTCAGAATGGAATTTCGTTGATTTCGTTAGCTCCGTTGGGTGATTTTGGGCTTAGAGGCGTGTTCGGATTGTGTTTTGGAGGTCCGTAGCTTAGTTAGGCTTGAAATGCCGAAAGTTGAATTTTGAAGTTTCCGGTTCGATAGTGAGATTTTGATATCTCGTCGGAATGGAATTCCAAAAGTTGGAGTAGCTTCGTTGTATTGAATGTGATGTGCGTGCAAAATTTTTGTTCATTCGGACGAGGGTTGATACACTTTTTGATCGAAAGCGTAATTTGAGAGTTTTTGAAATTGTTAGGCTTGAAATCCAATGTTAAATTGGTGTTTTGATGTCGTTTTGAGCATTCCAAAGGTTGGAACAAGTTTGAATGATGTTTTAGGATTGGTTGGCATATTTGGTTGAGGTCTAGGGGACCTCGAGTGTTTTTTGGATGCTCAACAGGTCATTTTTGGACTTAGAGAATTGCAAAAAATGCAGCAGGTCCCCAGTTCTGGTTTCCTTCTTCGCGTTCGCGAGTGGAGTTTCGCGTATGCGAAGAGGAGCTGAGGCTGGTGGAAGTTTAATGCTTCACGTTCGCGAAGGTGGTCCCGCGTTCGCGAAGCTGTGAGGTCTTATACCTACGTGTTCGCGGAGATAGTCCCGTGTTCGCGTAGGAGGGGGAAGATGGTCAATGCATTCGAGACAGGGACATCGCGTTCGCGATGAAGGAAAATTGGACCAAGCGAAGTTGTGCTTCACGAACGCGAGTGTCCTTCCGTGTTCGCGAAGAAGGATTTACCTGGGCAGATTATAAAATTTCAAAGTCGAGGGTTTAGCCATTTTTATCAGAACTAGAGCTTAGGAGCTCGTATTTGAGTGAGATTTTGAGGGATTTTCAGAGATATCGATTGGGTAATGATTCTTAACTCCCTTTTTCTTATAATCCATTAATCTAAACATGAATTCATCACCTAATTTCGGATTTGGTGAAAATTTTGGAAAAGTTATTAGACCTAATTTTTGAGTTTTGTTTGGGAATTTGACGTCGGATTTGGATAATTTTGGTATGGTTAGACTCGTGAGTGAATGGGGGTTCATAATCCGTAACTTTTAACCGATTCTGAGATGTGGTCCCAGAGGTCGTTTTGATCATTTTTCTAGTTTTGCGTATTAGCTTAGAATTAATTAGTGGAATCAGTTACTTGAAGTTATATTTACATTATGCAATTGATTTGAATAGATTTGGGCCATTTGGGGTCGAGTACTCATGGCAAGAACGTGGTTTTGGGTTGTTTTTTGCCGGTTCGAACTACGCTCTTGCCACGAGTACTCGACCCCTTAGTACCTATGTATTGATTTGAATATATAGGTAAGTGGCTTGCCTAACCTTGTGTGGGAGAACTCCCCTTAGGATTTTGTATTGTTGATATTTGAAATGCCTTGTACGTGAGGTGACGAGTGCTACTTGTGATAATTGTTGAAAATCCTGTTATCATTAATGTCATGACCCGAATTCACCCTAGGTGAACATGTCGTGATGGCACCTAGTCCCTACGACTAGGTAAGCCTAACAATACGGAAATAACATAACTTGCAGAAATAATTAATTAAAACTAAACAAACTAAAAGGAAAAATGTATATAAACGTCGCTCGGCATATACAGCTCAATAACACGGAAGTCTACAATATCATCCCAAAACCCGAAAACTCACGGGAACACAAGCTGACAGAATGTAATACACTGCTCCAACTCCAGAATATCTAAAACTACAGTACGAAAAGGAAAGCTAACTACTAAGGCTAGAACAAGATAGAGCCTCCTGGTCTGCGGACGCGACAGATGTACCTCGATGTCTCTGCTAAATCTCTCAGCCTCGGGCGTAGTGCACCTAGGTAGAGGTACCTGGATCTGCACATGAAAAACATGCACAGAAGGGGCATGAGTACACCACAACGGTACTCAGTAAGTGCCAAGCCTAACCTCGGTTGGGTAGTAACGAGGAAAGGTCAGGGCCCTACTGAGGGTAAACAATATAATATGAATTAACAGTATGAAAACAGGAAGTAATAATGAGTACAACAATGGAATAAGATAGTCTAAACAAAGCAATAACAATTACACAAGGAACGGAGTAAACATGAAATACGTGGATCTCCCAGGACACCTTCTTTTAGTCCTTTTCTCAACTGTCCAATGGATCTCCCGTGATATCGTCCCGTAGTCCAAATATCAATGTGCAGGTGGATCTATCGGGAATCTAACCTGTAGTCCTAAAGTAAATGTGCAGGGGGGTCTATCCGGAATCGAACCCGCAGTCCCAAAGTAAATAGGTCGGGGGATCTATCGTGAATCTAACCCGTAGTCCCAAAGTAAATAGGCAAGGGGATCTATCGAGAATCTAACCCATAGTCCCAAAGTAAACAAACAAGGGGGGGAGCTACCGAAATCCCACATCCGTAGTCCCAATGTAAATACGCAGCCACAACAAGAAGATATTCAAAACTAGAGTACAAAAATACAAGGCAACAAGTAGTTCTAGCCTAACATTCTTCACGTAGTACAATCAAGGCAACTTAAGCAAATAGTCAAATTTAGGTCAGCTAAGCATGCTTTTCTAACTAACACAGGCTATAATTGCAAATGGAATAAAGCAGATAAAAGAGAAACTCAGTCCAAATATTTAAAGTAAAATAGGATTTTCAACAATTTGCTCAAGTACGCGCTCGTCACCTCACGTACAATGCATTCAATTACCAAATATCATATCCTAAGGGGAAAGGTCCCCCACAAAAGGTTAGACAAGCCACTAACCTCGAACCGACACAAAAAAAATCAACTAGAATCCACGCCTTTGCCACGAGTATCCGACTCCAAATAGCCCAAATCTATTCAATTCAATTACATATCATAAATAACATTGCAAGCATTGATTCTACTATTTAATTCAAAGCTAGGGCGTAAAATTAAGTAAAATGGCCAAAATGCCCCTCAGACCAACGTCTCAGAACCGAATAATTTTCACATTTTTAGAACCCTCGTACTCTCATGAGTCTAACCATATTTAAATTTCCCAAATCAGAGGTCAAACACCCACTCAAAACTCAATAGTTTGGTCTATGAAGTTTTCGCCATTTTTCATTTAAAATCTGAAATTAAGAGGAGATTCATGGAAATTGGTCTAAATCGAGTGAGAAGCTGTGATGACCCAGTCATCACCTGTATTCCTACTCACTCTGTACTTCTGAGGTCGTAAAAACCTCATTTGGGGTTGCCTCGATTTGTGTGTGTAGTTCGGGCACGTAACCGGAAAGCTTAAATATGAATTCTATGTTAAAAATGATAAATTTTGATATTAATATGGATATATTTGACTTTGGTCAACATTTTTGGTAAATGGACCCGGACCCGTGATTTGACGGTCCCGGAGGGTCCGTAGAAAAATATGGGACTCGGGCATATGCCCGGGGTCGAATTCTGAGGTCTAGAGCCCAAGAAATGAATTTTTTAGTGAAATTGTTTTTCTGAAATTATTAAGGAAATTGGAAATGAAATTTGATTAAAAGACTGTGGTATCGGGATCGTATTTTGGTCCAGATGCTCGGTACAAGCCTCATATATAGTTTAAGTACATTCTCTAAAGTTTGCTTGAATTTGGACGTCGTTTGTCGTGTTTTGGACTAAAAACTCTAAACTTGATGTTTTATGGAAATTGGAAGGAAATCATGGGTCTTGAGGACTAATTTGATGATGTATGATGTTGTTTGGGAGATTTGATTGCACAGATAAGTCTGTAGTATGTTTTTGAGTTTATACGTATGTTCGGTTTGGAGCCCCGAGGGCTCGGGTGAGTTTTGAGTAGGTCCCGGGAGGTCTTAGGCTAGAAATATCAGATGGTTGCAGGTTCAGGGAGTTGCGGTCACCCAGCACGCCCGCGGTCAACTCCGCGCGGTCTGCGCTGGAGGTCGTGCGGCGGTAGTGCATTCCTGTGCGGTCCGTGTGGCTAGATTCAGAGGGCTAGTGGTTCAGGTCGACCAGCGCGGCTGCATTCCATATCAGTTCAGTTGCGGTGGGAGATTCAGAGAGTGGGGATTTAGTCCAATTCCCAAGCGCGGTCGCGCCCCATATCAGTGTGGTCCGCACTGGGTGGGTTCAGAGAGGGTCATTTTTCCAGTCCCTCAGCGGGGCCGTGGTGCACTTTTGCGCGATCCGCACTGAGCCTCCAGTAGGGTATAAAAGTTCGGAATTTTCAGTCATTTTTCACTTTTTCAAAACCCAAAACACAAGAGGCGATTTTCCAAATGATTCTTCTTCTTCAAAACGATTGGTAAGTGATTTCTAACTTATTTTCTTTACTCCTTAACATCCTTAAACATAATTTCAACTTCAAAACAAATATTTCAATGGGGAAATTTGGTAATTTAGGGTAGAACTAGGTTTTTAAATAATTGGGGGTGTTGGACATCAATTTGAGGTCTGATTCGAATATAACTTATATATTTGAGTTCATGGGGGAGTGGGTAATCGGGTTTTGGTTCGAACCTCGGGTTTTGACCATGTGGGCCCGGGGGCGTTTTGACCTTTTGGGTAAAGTGATGAAAGAGCTATAATTAGTCATTGGGTTTGATTTGTTTAGCACATATTGATAACATGAAGCCCTTATTGCATAGGTTTGGCCGAGTTGGAGACGAATTCGAGAGGGAAAGCAATTGTTGAGGATTGAGTTGTCCGTTGAAGTTTGAGGTAAGTGTTTGGTTTAACCCTAGCTCGAGGGAATAGGAGTGAGTCTTGTTTTGTTACTTGCTAATTGATCGAGTATGATGTATAGGCATGGTGACGAGTATCTATACATCGGTGTCTAGCATGACTGTGAGTCTTAAATTGCTAAGTCGTTGCCTTCTTAAATGGTACTTATGAAGTCTTGGTTGAGGATCTTTAAAACTGACCAAGTAATTGTTATGACTGAGCATTGGTATTATTTGTGTTAAGTAGAAATTGAATAAGTTTGGTCATAGCTGGAATCTCCCTTGTCGGGATAGTTGATTTGATCTTTTGATACCTTGCCGAGAAGTTTATTACTGTGAGCACGTGATTTTAGCCCTAAGTAAATTATTCCTAAAAAATCCAAACAAAATGATTTTTTAATTTTTGTTGATATTTTTGGCATTTTTGTGTTAATTAGTTGCATAATAATTCATATTAAAAATACAAAAAAATATGCATATGCATTAGGAGTTAATTTTACAATTTTAGTATTAATTTATTTTTAAAACAAATTAAAGAAAAATCAAAATATCATTTTTAGTGTTTTAATTGAAAAATTACTATAAAATAGATATTAAATAAATTTTAGAAATTAATTAGCTTAACAATTTAATAAAATCAGAAAATAAATAGAAAAATACAAAAGAGAAATAAATACAAAGATACAAAAGAAAAGAAAACATAAAAGAAAAAGAAAATACAAAAATACAAAAGAAAATACAAAAATACAAAATATAATACAAAAGAATACAAGATAAATAATTGGGCTAATACAAAATTTATACCAATTAATAGCCCGAAAACGAAATACTTGTCCAGGCCCAAAGGGTGTCTCACCCGGTCTGCCCAGAAACACTCAAACGACCCCGTTTCAGTGTGATTTGATCTGAGCCGTGGAAATAACTGATCCAACGGCCAAAGATTGTTTTCTTTACTCAAATAAAACGACACCGTGTGGTAACGTTAATCTGGACCGTTCATTCACTTTATCTAACGGACGAGGTCACAATTTCATTAAAATCAAACGGTGTCGTTTCAAGGCTCTATGAATCTGAGCCGTTGATCCATCTGATCCAACGGTTCAGTATTAGCTAAGGCCTTTTAATATATCATAATACATACAATTAATTCATTTCATCTCTTCCTTCTTCTCCATCAAACCCTAGCTGCCCCCAAACCCTCTCTAGTCCCCGCCGGAACCCTACCGGCGGGAGACGCCGCCTTCACCAACCGCCCCAACATTAACACCCTAGAACCGCCTTAACCTCCTTATCCCATCCCTCTAGTTATTTTCCCTCAAATAAGTTCCGATTACTTCGAATATCCAATTTAGTGTCGCCGGAACCCTAGTTCCGGCGAACACTACTTCACTTAACTCATGCCAAAATCTCACCAGAGATCCCCCTTGACGTCCTTAGCCCCATTCCGAAACCCTCAAGTCTCAAAAATCATTGAAAAACCCAAAACGTCAAAGAAAAGTCTGCCAATGACCAAAGGTTCAAGAAATTGCCAAGACTTTCCAGATAT
>MU755355.1:3088-17075 GCA_026770625.1 Nicotiana glauca
TTTATTTTATAAACATAATTTTCAATCAAAATAGAGGAAACAAGTAAACATATAATTCTTTCATAGGAAACTTCCAAAATTTCTCTTTATTATCAACAAATTAATCTCGAGCCAGGGTGAGACAGAAGCAACTTTAATAAGTTCAAGACAACAACGCCAACATGCGAAAATCATGCCGAGGTCGACGGCCCGCTCCAACAGAAATGTAAATTGTGCAATACCGAGGGTCGAGTGGCCCGAACCAATTGATGCATCTATTTAATCTGTCGAGGCGTTCGGCCTGTTCCATAAATAAACACATACCCTGCTCGCGGATTATGCATGCGACGCAGGTACACATAAGAATAAATGCTCAATCAGTCAAATAAGAACTTATCGGGGAATATTTATCAAATAAAACCAATTATCCTTTAACAATTTAAGAAATGAAGTTTAATCCTTTTAAAAATTTACTTACTAATCCGATGTGAGTTAAGCAATTCAAGCTACCAATGAGTTCACAATTAATCCACGTACAACATGTTTTTGGGTCCTAACTACCCGGACAATAGCATAATAGTAGCTACGCACGGACTCTCGTCACCTAGTGCCTACGTAGCCCCCACATGTAGGAGCACATAATTAATTACTTCACCTATGGGTAAATTCCCCCTCACAAGATTAGAAAGGAGACTCACCTTGCTCCGAAGACTCATAACCGGCATTCTACATTCTTCCAAAGGCTTAAACCAATGCACAATGCACCAATACTAGCCATTTAACGACAAATTAATGAGAACGTGCTCAAATACTCGTTAACAATTCAGATTATACAAATTCCCAACTCCGCTTAGTGAAATAACCAAAATGCCCTCGGGCCCACGTACCCGGAATCCAAAATTTCTCGAAGATAAAGATTACCCATGACCTTAGAAACTCAAATATAAAATTTTCTCTTAATTCCATACTCAAAACCGTGATCAAAATCTAAGATTAAAAGTTTCTAGGTTTTCAACCAAAACCTCAATATTTACTCTAATTTCCATGCTTAAATCGATGTAGAATTGATATATTCAACTCAAAGTGGTGAGGATAACTTACCTTAACATAGATGACGAAATCCCCTCCTTGAAGCTCTCCAAAATCTCCTCAAGCCATGAGAAATATGAGAGAAATGGCCAATCCCCGACTTTAAAATGATATTCTGCCTCCAGGGATTTCCGCTTCTGCGGAAAAATCCCGCTTCAGCGATCCCGCTTCTACGGAAAATAATCCGCTTCTACAGTCCTTGGGCTCCAGCCCTTTTTTCGCTTCTGCGATAGCTTAACCGCTTTTGCGGCTCCGCTTTTGCGGATAGAGGGCCGTTTCTGCGGTCCTGGGCTGCCTCCCTCCTAACCGCTTCTACGGCTTCTTTCACGTTTCTGCAAGGCCGCTTCTGCGGTCCCATCTCCGCAGAAGCGGAAATACCAGCAACCAGCAACTCAGCTATTTCCAAAAATCCATTTTCGATCCGTTAACCACCCAGAATCCACCCGAGGCCCCCGGGACCTCAACCAATCATACCAACCAATCCCAAAACACATTACGGACTTGCTCGAGGCCTCAAATCACATCAAACAACGTTAAAATCATCAATCGACCTCCAATCCAAGCTTTATGAACTTTGAACTTTCCAACTTCTATTTTCGATGCTTAAGCCTATCAAATCACGTCCGATTGACCTCAAATTTTGCATATAAGTCATATTTGACATTACGGACCTACTCCAACTTTCGTAATTGGATTCCGACCCCGATATCAAAAAGTCAACCTCTAGTCAAACTTCTCAAAAACCTTCAAATCCTAACTTTAGCCAAATTGCTCCAAAAGGTCCTACGGACCTCCGAATTCACTTCTGATCGCGCTCCCAACTCTAGAATCACCATACGGAGCTATTTCCAGACTCGGAATCCCAATCGGACATTGATAACACTGAAATGCACTTCAAGACAAACTTATGAAATTCCTTCTAAAATGCTAACTTCCACAATAGGCGCCAAAACGCTCTCGGGTTATCCAAAACCCAATCCGGGCATACGCGCAAGTCCGAAATCATCATATGAACCTACTGGAACCTTCAGATCCTGATTCCGATATCGTTTATACTCAAAATTCTAATCCTAGTTCATTCTTTCAAATTTAAGCTTCTCAAATGAGAATTTTCATCTAAATATAACTCCGATCTTCCTGAATTTAAATTATGACCATGCGAACAAGTCACAATTCCTGAAAATGAAGCTGCTCATGGCCTCAGACTGCTGAACAACGCGCTAGAGCTCGAAATAACCGGTCGAGTCGTTACATTCTCTCCCACTTAAACATACGTTCGTCCTCGAACGTGCTGAGAACTATACTGAAGTGGTCTGAAATTGATGTTTAACTTCTCATGCACCTCCCCGTGCTACCACAACTTAGCTGAGCACATGGCTCGATAAATTCTGAAGATATTCCTTTTTATTCAAGCAAATGAGCCTTAGAGCCCAATTCCAACATCCGGAATTCTATGCCATGCCTGTTTCCAACATACGATCACCGTATCAATCACTATACGCTGTACTCAAACATGACTGCATAACTCTGCTGAATTCACACTCTGCATCACTTTACTCGTAGGACCATAATAACATTTTTGTTTGAATTAATCGAAATTCAACGAATCTGATGCTCCCATTGCACCTCATGACCTACATAGGTCTTATTCTAACTATTACAACACCGCCACGATGGATGAGATGCCGAAATTCATAATCAACTGCCGAGTCAACCAACCATCGAGTCTATACTTCTGACAAGAAACATTACCACATTCTGAACCAAATAATGATCTTCGCTCCTTAATATACTTCATATAATCAGATTGCACTGATCCTAAATCCCACAATCTCATCTTACCCAGTACGAACTGCTCGGCAATAAGCCACTCCGAATGCGATCACAAGTCTCATATGACGCCACAATGTGCCAATAGGCCACCAATCCGAACACAACACAAACAGGAAATCGAACTCTGGAAGGAATTACCTAACTCCCGCACTACTACGGACTTTCCTTAGAAAATAGGAAGCAGGACATACAAAATTAGCATATAGAAAACTACACTCATCATCACACTGTTGCGGCGTGCAACCCGATCCACACAGCATAACCATGGCGGCGTGCCATCCGATCCTCACAATATAACCATGGCGGCGTGCCACCCGATCCTCACAATATAACCATGGCGGCGTGCCACCCGATCCACACGTAGAACTCACATAAGGAGATACACATCGAGCTAATTTGCTCATTGCGATAAAACACCGAATCTAGGTCACAAGCACGCTAAGTGCATAATGCCATCCCTGAGGGGACATATAGTGCGATAAGCTACAAAACTCGAGAACAACTTAGGTGCGATATATAGTCTGAATCTCAAGAGCCATCTTGCTCATAATGAGACATTCCCACGCGGGCCCTAAACATAGGCACAATTTCTCAGGCCGTCTCACAACTCACACGGCGCAATGTATCACTCCATGAAATATCTAACAACGAGATGACACCCTGAATACTCCATAAGGAGCGCATTATTGAAATGGACACAACTGGCCTGCTATAAAGCCCAAATTCACATTTAAATCCATCCACCGACCTCAAGTCGATCCTGAGCATATCAAATTAAGCCAATGATCTTTTAGAGGTCCATACTAATTCCCCACCTCTCGTAACACACAAGGACGACCATCATAACCGAAGTACAATCCACAACTCAGAATCCAAGTGCCCTCCAGGCATCCATTCTCAATTTTACGATCTCATCACAATTCTTCATACTTGGTTTATATCTTTAATAAATCAAGTGGAGTCGAGCCACATTTGTGCAATCTTCCTGTGGAACACACTCCCACAATCTACCATAACAATTAACTGGGTCTGCACATCTAAACCATCGGACGCACTAATGCTGAAAAGCGATCCAGAATCCTTAACTAGGATGCAAAACCTCTTCCACAACACATCGATCTCAGGTGACGTGGAGGGCAATACCTATTTACTCTAATCATTCAACCCCTCCCTTGCTCATCTGAGCCCGTGACATCCTTGTCAACACCGAACTGCAACCTTGATCCTCACTTCATATTTCCATACCTCTCACCGCACCCAACGTGCCAATATACGATAGGACACGATTTTTATCATAACTCCGAATTTATTAACATTTTAACAATTTATCATATACGAACTTTTAACTTAACTCACTTCAGGAGATTCATAGAAACACACAGGTAAATCCCCATAACCGTAGAATATGCAAATCTGCAAGTAGTGGTCCAAGCCACCATAGCCTTTCCGGAATCTGCTTCCACATAACAAGCCACAATAGTAGAATGGTTTAGAATGTTATCAATTACGGCGGCCGAAAAACCTCACATGTACCACCACAAATCAAACACATAACTCGATCATGCCGAATGAACGGATCACATATCCCAACATGCCAAATTCAACTATGGCTAATCAATCCCTTTCCCTCCAATTTATCCTTGGTTGCTTTAGAAATAATACTAATTCTCTTCAACGCATAACATACTCCCTTTACACTCACCCCGAGTGACCTTGAATTCCGAGACCACGTTATCTCGAATCTCACGAATTATTTCACATTTCTCAAATTCTACACCACAAGGTAAAACATCATAGAACATTCTGGGCACCTTCCCATAAACTGCTACAAAGCTTGATTCTTAGTTGTACTTATAGGCTTGAAATCATTGAGCACCACACTTTAACTTCTGAAATCACTAGAACCATTATTGAGAGCCACCTGCTCTGACTTGGTCCCAAATATAATTCACTCCGCAATTCTTATAACACACGAATACTCCCTCGGCGAAGCACCCGATGAAATCACTTCCTCTGAAACCTGTATCTATACCAGGCATAAATCCTGAACCTTTTTCCAAGTCCGAACATGAGCCAAGAAGTCTAACCATAGCACATCCTTAATAATTCCTCCACTCAATTTACTACTTATGGTCTTTTCTCCTAGCTGGATTAATCCATCAATATGCTAATAACCAAAAATCACGCAAGTAGTTAATCATACAACCCAATCATAAACGGTGGGACTCTCCCACTTAGCTTGAAGCCATCATTTCACCATTCTTGAGTTTGCCCGACCTTTTTACCTCTTATTGACTTAACTTCGCGCCACCAATTATCAAAATCTCTCGGGATATTCCTTTAAATCCCCATCTTTCATATTCTGAGTCTTCATCCACAATTGCAGGATCGATCTCTTTGTTGAACAACCAATATAATTCCTTGCAGAAGCTTCGCCAACCACGCGACCGCTAATCTGCTCATAGGGAATAACCCACCTAGGGGAATCATCTCCCGACATCTTCCCACACCACTGCACGGGGTACATTTACTACGACATCAATAGCCCATCCTGAGTCCGAGCTCACCTTCCAGTTGCACAAGTCCATTCGCCCCTCGCGGACATCAATTAAATACGCGGCAACATCCTTCCAAATTCAGGGTTATGTTGCACCCTCCTCCATGTCAAGCAGCTCCTTTCCGCCATATCAATCTTCTGCTGCATAATAGCCTATACTTCACATCATACCCGCAGGCTTCAATCACCAATCATGAAAATCCCCAATTCGACCCAAACTCTCTTTAAGGCGCGTAGTCATCCTACTACCAAGCCTATATGCAACCCTCGCCACTCTCCCACTTTGGAAGAACTTATCTCCTTAATCAGTCGTTCGACCTTGCTTCTCATACTTGGCCTTATAGAAATTTTAAACATCGCCTGGCACTTCCCACATGTCATTCCTCATACTTTGTTGCTCAATTGTTGCCTCAAATAAAATCTATCTTCGTGGCACTTGAACCCACCATTGCTACTAACTTTAAACCTTTCCAAAGATCATCTTTATCGAGCCGTCAACATTAGAAATTTTGATTCGATGCATCATGCGATATCTAACAGTTGTACCTCCAATATTATTTCGCAATACCCTGCCATAAAGGCGAATTGTAGTAGATTATAATGCCAACAACTTAGTATGTTCAATCAGGGCCATGACACCCTCTCATAAAAGAAAGATCAACCACGTTTGCAAATACCAAGCCTCATTACTTCCACCATCCCACACCTGACCATCCTTAGTTCGATTGACTTTCCCCTACCGGGAATGAAATACTGAATCCCTTGATTACACGCTGAGTAAACCTCCCTTCAATTTATTCACTGCCCCAACACGTGGGCAACACCCTACCATTACAAAAACACTGCGGAATATTCGCTCATAAGCATCATGGCAACCTGTTCCTAGCCTCAAGGCTCTTAGAAGTTTTGTTACTAAGCTGAAACACTAGATATCCCTCCAAAATGCGACTATAGTAGTCCAATCAACTATACCGAGAAAATCATCCCGCACCACATTTGTAGTGCCATTACAATCCTTCAATTTTCAATTTATAACAAGCGCTCGCGTAAGATTGAATAGGAAGAAATCAAGGCATAAGCCTCAAAGGAATCAAACCGCACGAAAAGGAAATCAAGAAGGGAAGTACTCCTAACAGCCCTGTAGCCTCCCGAGGATAAGTATAGACGTCTCCGTACCGATCCGCGAGACTCTACTAGACTTGCTCATGACTCGTGAGACCAACCTAGTGCTCTGATACCATGTTGTCACGAACCAAAATCTACTAAGGGTCGTGGTGGCGCCGGACACCTCTGTCAGGCCAACTAACTAGATTATCAATTAATTTCTCTTTTAATACTTTTGAAAATCTAAGGTTTTTCCTTCCATTTTTTTTAAATAAAAGTTCACTACTTGAATTCAAATTTAAATAATAGCAATTAGTACAAATCCGTTGAAAACCATCCCAGAAACCCGGTGTCACAAGTACATGAGCAACTACTGATAAGAGAAATAAAATACAACATCCGTCCGGAATACAGTGGACGGAAAGTAAATACAGTACGCTGGAAGGGACTACCCTAGCTGCGGTCGCCTCGAATGATGCAGCTCACCTAGTCCCAGCGTCATCCATGCTGCTACGCCCAATAGGCTGCTAGAGGTATCTATACCTGTGCAACAAAAAAGCACAGAAGTGTAGTATGAATGCGTAATCAACATGTACTCAGTGAGTATCCCCCCTAATACCAAAGGAGTAAAGACGAGATGGCCAACTTTGACATTCTCTAATGGTCCAATAATTGTTCATCCTTGATATATATATTAAACTGTGGATTTATTTTATAAACATAATTTTCAATCAAAATAGAGGAAACAAGTAAACATATAATTCTTTCATAGGAAACTTCCAAAATTCCTCTTTATTATCAACAAATTAATCTCGAGCCAGGGTGAGACAGAAGCAACTTTAATAAGTTCAAGACAACAACGCCAACATGCGCAAATCATGCCGAGGTCGACGGCCCGCTTCAACAGAAATGTAAATTGTGCACTGCCGAGGGTCGAGCGACCGAACCAATAGATGCATCTATTTAATCTGCCGAGGCATTTGGCCCGTTCCATAAATAACATATACGCTGCTCGCGGATAATGCGTGCGATGCAGGTACACATAAGAATACATGCTCAGTCAGTCAAATAAGAGCTTATCGAGGAATATTTATTCAAATAAAACCAATTCTCCTTTAACAATTTAAGAAATGAAGTTTAATCCTTTTAGAAATTCACTTACTAATTTGATGTGAGTTAAGCAATTCAAGCTACCAATGAGTTCGCAATTAATCCACGTACAATATGCTTTTGGGTCCTAACTACCCAGACAATAGCATAATAGTAGCCACGTACGGACTCTCGTCACCTCTTGCGTAACCCCCACAATTAGGAGCACATAATCAATTACTTCACCTATGGGGTAAATTCCCCCTCACAAGATTAGAAAGGAGACCCACCTCGCTCCGGAGACTCATAACCGGCATTCTACATTCTTCCAAAGGCTTGAACCAACGCACAATGCATCAAAACTAGCCAATTAACAACAAACTAATGAGAACATGCTCAAATACTCGTTAACAATTCAGATTATACAAATTCCCAACTCCGCTTAGTGAAATGACTAAAATGCCCTCGGGCCCACGTACCCGGAATGCAAAATTTCTCGAAGATAAAGGTTACCTATGACCTTAGGAACTCAAATATAAAATTTTCTCTTAATTCCATACTCAAAATCGTGATTAAAATCTAAGATTAAAATTTCCTAGGTTTTCAACCAAAACCTCAATATTTACTCTAATTTCCATGTTTAAATCCATGTACAATTGATATATTCAACTCAAAGTGGTGGGGATAATTTACCTTAACATAGATGACGAAATCCCCTCCTTGAAGCTCTCCAAAATCGCCCCATGCTATGAGAAATATGAGAAAAATGGCCAATCCTCGACTTTAAAATGATATTCTGCCTCCAAGGATTTTCGCTTCTGCGGAAAAATCCCACTTCCGTGATCCTGCTTCTGCGGAAAATAATCTGCTTCTGTGGTCCCTGGGCTCCAGCCCATTTTCGCTTCTGCGATAGCTTAACCGCTTTTGCAGATAGAGGGATGTTTTTGCGGTCCTGGGCTGCCTCCCTCCTAACCGCTTCTGCGGCTTCTTTCACGCTTCTGCGAGGCCACTTCTGCGGTCCCATCTCTGCAGAAGCAGAAATACCAGCAACCAGCAACCAACAACTCAGCTATTTCCAAAAATCCATTTTCAATTTGTTAACCACCCGGAATCCACCCGAGGCCCCCGGGACCCCAACCAATCATACCAACCAATCCCAAAACACATTACGGACTTGCTCGAGGCCTCAAATCACATCGAACAACGTTAAAATCATCAATCGACCTCCAATCCAAGCTTTATGAACTTTGAACTTTCCAACTTCTATTTCCGATGCTTAAGCCTATCAAATTACGTCCGATTGACCTCAAATTTTGCATACAAGTCATATTTGACATTACGGACCTACTCCAACTTTCGGAATTGGATTCCGACCCCGATATCAAAAAGTCAACCTCCGGTCAAACTTCTCAAAAACCTTCAAATCCTAACTTTAGCCAAATTTCTCCAAAAGGTCCTACGGACCTCCGAATTCACTTTTGATCGTGCTCCCAACTCTAGAATTACCATACGGAGCTATTCCCAGACTCAGAATCCCAATCGGACATTGATAACACTGAAATGCACTTCAAGCCAAACTTAAGAAATTCCTTCTAAAATGCTAACTTCCATAATAGGCGCCAAAACGCTCTTGGGTTATCCAAAATCCAATCCGGGCATACGCCCAAGTCGAAATTATCATACGAACTTGTTGGAACCTTCAGATCCTGATTCCGAGGTCGTTTACTCAAAATTCCAATCCTAGTTCATTCTTTCAACTTTCAGCTTCTCAAATGAGAATTTTCATCTAAATTTAATTCCGATCTTCCTGAATTTAAATTCCGACCATGCGAACACGTCACAATTTCTGAAATGAAGCTGCTCATGGCCTCAGTTTACTAAACGACGCGCTAGGGCTCGAAACGACCGGTCGGGTGGTTACAAATTATTGCTTCTTTTTTTTTGAAAAATGATATTGTATAGCCACTATCAAAATAATAACCGAAAAAATATATATTTTTTGTATATTTTTTTTCTCTGTGTGTGTGTGTATATATATATATATATATACATTTTTTTGCCTATCGAATATAATTCTGGCGCGAGCTAAAACTTAAAAAAGCCCCTCATTTTTCTTGTTTTCTTCATTTTAATATTTCTTGATCTATTACTACTTACATATTTATTCGTCTTTAAGGAAATAATATAGAAAATTGGCTTTTGTGTGATAACATATACTGATATAATCATGTTTACCTATATTGTTTTTTATGCGTTGCGTTACGTGCATTTTTAATCTTTCTGATGTCGTATTACCATAATTACTTTGTAATATTTATCGAAGTCCGACACTTTATTATAACAAAGATTATACAATACTTAAAGTACAAGTTAAAGTATTTCTACATAGGCTCTACACTTTTAAATTTAAACAAATACTCCACCAAACTTAAAATTGATTATAAAAAATGATAAATGTTATAAAATAATAAAAGAACAAGAGTAATATTGCAGAGAAAGAGAGAGAGGGAATTCTTATTGAATTTTGGGATGATTTACAATGGGGTAAGACCCCTCTATTTATAGGGAAAAAATAACTTAGTCACAAAGTAAAACTCTCTACAAGATAGACATTCACTCCAAATAGTATTCTATTCATAACACTCCCCTTTGAATGTCTACTCAATAAGTAATGTGCCTCATTAAAACCTTAACTAAAATAAAACCTAATGGGAAAAAAAATTCTAGAAAAGGAAAAAGAGTACACATATCTAATAATACGCCTTTTGGTTGCCTCGTTAAAAACCTTGCAAGGAAAACCCAGTGGGACAAAACCTTGTAAGGGAAAAAGAGTATAACGCGCATTAACTCCCCCTGATAAGAGCATCAATTCATATCCTTGAGTCTTCGCATCCCGATCTTGTACACTAGCTTCTTGAAGGTTGACGTCGGTAGAGATTTTATGAACAAATCAGCCATATTATCACTTGAACGAATCTGTTGCACATTGATAGCACCATTCTTTTGAAGATCATGTGTGAAAAGTAACTTTGATGAAATGTGCTTTGTCTTATCTCCTTTTATGAATCCTCCCTTCAATTGAGCTATGCATGCTGCATTATCTTCATATAAAATTGTGGGTAACTTGTCACATTTCAAACCATATTTATCTCGAATAAGATGTATTATAGACCTCAACTACATACACTCTCGACTTGCTTCATGAATCGCAATTATCTCAGCATGATTAGATGAAGTTGCCACAATTGATTGCTTAGTCGATCGCCAAGATATGACAGTGCCTCCACAGGTAAACACATAACCTATTTGAGACCGAGCCTTGTATGGATCGGATAAATACCCAGCATCGTCATAACCAACAAGATCTGAACTGCAATTGTTGCCATAAAATAAGCCCATATCCGTAGTCCCTTTTAGATACCGAAATATGCGTTTGATCCCATTCCAATGTCTCCTTGTGGGAGCAGAGCTATATCTTGCTAAGACATTAACTGAAAAAAGTTATGTCAGGCCTTGTAGTATTGGCAAGATACATTAGTGCACCAATTGCACTAAGATATGGTACTTCAGGACCAAGTAGCTCTTCATTTTTTTCTTGAGGTCAGAATGGATCCTTATTCACATCAAGTGATCTAACAACCATCGGAGTACTTAATGGATGTGCTATATCCATGTAAAACCGTTTCAATACCTTTTCTATGTAGGTAGATTGATGAACAAAAATTCCGTTTGCCAAATGTTCAATTTGCAAACCAAGACATAATTTTGTCTTTCCAAGATCTTTCGTCTCGAATTCCTTCTTTAAATAATCAATTGCCTTTTGGGGTTCTATAGGAGTTCCAATAAGGTTTATGTCATCAACATATGCGGCAAGTACAACAAATTCCGATGTTGTTTTCTTTATGAAAACATATGGGTAAATGGCATCATTTATATAGCCTTCCTTTAATAAATACTCACTAAGATGATTATACCACATTCATCCTGATTGCTTTAGACCGTACAAAGATCTTTGCAATTTGATTGAAAATATTTCCCGGGATTTTGAATTATTTGCATTAGGCATTTTGAATCCCTCGGGAATTTTCATATATATCTCATTATCAAGTGAGCCATAAAGGTAGGCGGTAACCACATCCATTAAATGTGTGTCAAGCTTTTCATGGACAGAAAAACTAATGAGATAACAGAGCGTTTTAGCATCCATAACGGGTGAATATGTCTCTTCATAATCGACACCAGGACTTTGTGAAAATCCTTGTGCAACAAGGCGTGCCTTATATCTTTGTACCTCGTTTTTCTCATTTCTCTTGCGTACAAATACCCATTTATAACCAACAGGCTTAACACCATTAGGTGTTTGGACTACAGGCCCAAAAACTTCACGTTTTGCAAGTGAATTCAACTCTTATTGGATTGCTTCTTGCCATTTTGGCCAATCAAGTCTTTGTCGACATTCTCCAACAGATTGAGGTTCAAGATCCTCACTTTCTTGCATAATGCTAGATGAAACATTATATGCAAAGACATAATACACCACTATATCCACTCGATATAAATTTGTCTCAATATCGATTGGATTTATTGATAGTTCCTTATTTTCTTGAGTCTCGGGTTCAGTGGATTCCTCATGAATCTCAGAATATATTAAATCGTGGATTTCTTCATAAGATTCTTTTGTAATGTCATTTTGATCATTTATTTTTATTTTTCTAGGATTTCGATCTTTGGAACCTAACGGCCTGCCATGTTTTAGGCGTGCTTTTGACTCATTAGCTATGACTCCAATAGGGATATCAATACAGATAGGAACATTCTCCGCAGGGATATGTGATTTTGTTATCCTTTTCATATCTGTAAATGCATCTGGCATTTGATTTGCTATTCTCTGCAAATGAATAATCTTTTGCACTTCTTTTTAACAAATAGAGGTACATGGATCAAGATGAGATAATGATGGATTTTTCCACAAAATTTCCCGTTTGGTTTCACCAACTTCTCCCCCTAATTTTGGGTAAAGTGTTTGTCACGACCCAAATCCCAAACCTGGTCGTGATGGAGCCTCTCATGGAGACAAGGTCAGCCAGTCAACCCAATTCATCCTTTAAAAATAATTATTTAACGCAATTATAGTGCAACATGGTTTAATAATACCAAATAGCGGAAATATATATAAAAATATGCGGAAATCCATCCCAACATAGCCCTATCCGGGGTGTCACAAGTCACTAGCATCTAAAGAAGTTAGAACATCTATATATGGCCAATAATATATACAAAATAAAATATGGAGTTCAAAAGATGAAGTCCGGTGCCGCGAACACTGGCGGTCACCTTGCTCAGCTTCAATAATAATGCCTTCAATCCGCTAATAACCCGCTACTGGGTGGAACAATACCTGCAACTGCACGCGAGGTGCAGGGAGTAAAGTGAGTACTCCAACACAGTGAGTAATAAAAATAAATAATAGCTGAAAGCAAGAAATCACATAAGGCACTCCATCATGCTATATAGAACAGTACAACCCTTTTTGAGAAGAACAGTAAAACCGTGAAATCCTTTGGAAAACATCTGGGCTCAGTTAAAACCTCTTTTGAAAATATTCCTTTCCAACAGTTGCGAAAATAATTTCAACAAGTAGGAAATAATCAGAAATCTGCCCCTCGGTCTCAATATCAACCTCTCAGTACAGTATCAGCCCCACGGGCTCACTCCTAACTCACAAAGCACAACATCAGCCTCTCGGGCTCACTCCCAACTCACAAAGTACAACATCAGCCTCTCGGGCACAGCACTCCATTAACAAATAACACCAGGGTATCTGGTAAACAGTGCAAGAAGTAGCATGGATGCCAATGATATGAGTGCTGAATGTCATGACAACATTACAAAATAAGAACAAATGCATGAGTGCAATGCAATGCATATGACGGTACACTCTAATACCCGTTGCGGCGTGCAGCCCGCTCCATTTATTTATCATTGACGGCGCTCACTGGGGGTGTGTACAGACTCTGAAGGGGCTCCTACAGACCAAGCGCAATAACAAGCCATCTCGTGGCATCACATCTAGGCTCTCAGCCTCATATCAATATCAGTATAATCATCCAGGCACTCGGTCTCAATATTAATGTAATATCGCTGCGGCGCGCAGCCCGATCCATGCTTAGTCCAGAAAATCATCATAAGCCCCTTGGGCATTTATAAAACAATAGTTCTCAGCTCGAAATATCATTTAAAATATCATTTGAGTTTTCAAACCTTAGAAGTATGGCTGAGTTTGCAAAACAGTATTTAAAACCTTGGACTGAAACTAAATGATATGCAAGATATGCT
>MU755355.1:18300-28797 GCA_026770625.1 Nicotiana glauca
ATAGTTGGCACGAAGCCCAAACATGGCAGTCAGCCCATAGTATGATGATACAAGTAGTTTCAGTCAAATACACGGTAAAATCACAACCGGGATGGACCAAGTCACATTCCCCAACGGTGCTCTACCCCACGCTCATATCCGGCGTGCAAGTCACCTCAATACAGCACTATGATGTGCAATTCCGGGGTTTCAAGCCCTCAAGATATCATTTACAAGTATTACTCACCTCTAGCCGGTGAAACCTCTAGCTCGCGACGCCTTTGCCTCGCAAATCGACCTCCTCGCGTGTCGAATCTGCTAAAAACCATAACGAATACATTACAATAGGCTAAGGGAACATAACCCAATCAAAAAGACTCAAAAAACATCGAAATTCACAAAATTTGCAAAACCCGAGCCCCAGGCCCACGTCTCGAAAAATTATAAAATTAACATCATCGGCTTCCTTATCTCGCCGCGAGTCTAACCATGTAAAAATCATTCAATTCCCATATTATTTCGACCCTCAAATCCTTGATTCTATCCAAGAGGGTTTTGTACACTTTTTCAACAAAATTCTCAGATTAAACGCCAAAACTCGCAATAGATTCAAGTTACACAACCAAAATTTAGTTAGGAACACTTACCTCGTTGTTCTCTATGAAAATCGGACCAAATATTGCCTTATCCGAGCTCCAAATCGCAAAAATGGAAAATGGGTTCGAAGTCCCATTTCCAAAACTTAACATTCTATCCGGCACTGTTCACGGCACTGTTCACGGTACTATTCACATCACTATTCACGGCACTATTCACGTCACTGTTCACAGACACTGTTCACGGGCACTATTCACTGGGTACTATTCACAGGGTACTATTTCTGTAATTTTTTGCATTTTTTCTAAGTCCGAAATCACTCTGAGACACCTCCGAAACACTCTAGAGCCCTCGGGGCTCCTAACCAAACATATACACGAACTCAACAACATCCTACGAACTTAACCGTGCGATCAAATCGCCAAAATAATGCCATATACCACGAATTAAGATTTAAAATCCAAGAATTCTTTCAAATTTCATAAAACATCAAATTTTCCATTTTGAGTCCGAAACACGTCAAACGACGTCCGTTTTCAACCAAACTTTATATAAAGTGCTAAACCAAATATAAGACCTGTACTGGGCGCCAGAACCAAAATACGGGCTCGATACTATCACTTTCTAATCAAATTTCATTTTCATTTTCCTTAAATATTTTTAGAAAATAATTTTACTCAAAAATTCATTTCTCGGGCCTGGGACCTCAAAATTCGATGATTCTTGTTCCTATGAGTCACAAATAATAATACGAACATAGCACTTCAATCGAAACTCAATTCAGAGCTCGTTTGCTCAGTGAGATATCCATTTCGCTCCTTAAATAATTAACACATGTTTCGCGTCAAAAACCCAATCGCGACTTGGTGAAATTAAACCAAACTTTCCAGATCAGTCCTATAATTCATTATCAAAATTCAAAAAGTCTCGAAATCAAATTTCGATCTCTAGAACTAAAAATGGACCTTTGGATCACTACATGTTTATGCTCAAAACGGCAAAAATCTTCCAAAAACTCTTCCAAAACTTATCCAAGCCTCATGAGACCCCGACCAAACATGCCAACATAATTCATAACATCATTCAAACCTGTTCCAATCATCAAAATACCTCAAACAACATCAAATTACCCAAAACTCATCGAATTCAAGCCTAAGTTTCTAAAAACTTCCGAAATACACTTTCGATCAAAAACCTGACCAAACGATGTCCTAATGACCTGAAATTTTGCACACACATCCCAAATGACACAATGAAGCTACATCAACTCTCAGAATTTCATTCTAACTCCCGGATCAAAATCTCACCTATCAACCAAAAATCGCCAAAATACTAACTTCGCCAATTCAAGCCTAATTCTACACCGGACCTCCATAACCACTTCCGAACACGCTCCTAAGTCAAAAATCACCTCCCGGAGCTAACCGAACCATCGAAATTCACATCCGAGCCCTCTAACTCATAATTCAACATCCGGTTGACTTTTCCAACTTAAGCCTTCTTAAAAGAGACTAAGTGTCTCATTTCTTATCAAAACCATTCCAAATCAACCTGATTACACAATATACGGATAATGAAGCATAGAGAAGCTGAAAATGGGTAAAATAGGGCGGTAACTCCTGAGACGACGGGTCTGGTCGTTACATCCTCCCCAACTTAAGCAAACCCTCATCCTCGAGCGTACATAGAGTTGTCCTAGAATCCATCCAAAAGTTGAATGACCTTATCAAGCATAAACCCGAGGATGATCCCACGTCACCCTATCTCGCATAGGTCCGATAACACAACATAGCCGAAATTTCACAATCCATCTAGTCCATAAACCATAGAACCACATTGCACTTTTCGAAATCATACACAAGATTATAACCTCACATCTATACTCAGAATAAGTCTGAACCAGCTGTAATAGCCCATGCCTGCAACCTCAGGTGCAATTATATGATATACCAATAACTCAAACACATGCAACGATAACTTCTATTTACAACAGCTGCCCACAACAACCAAATACCGATAGAAGTCTCTTATTAGCCAAGGTCTCATTCCAACATTTTCATATACTGCCAATGATAATTGAAACACGCAATAAACCATAATCATTGCTCAGATCAACCATTCATGAGGCCATTTCTCCTCTGACAATTACCATAACACATTTTTGAACCGAACCTCAATATTTACCCATCAAACATGTTGAAATCAAATCTGTTCGTATTCATTAATGACCCCAACGATCACTTCGAACCCAACACACCACTCTGGTGATATGACACATCAATACAGGACTAAGCCACAACTTGCATAATATGCACACCAATAAGAAATGGTCCGAACATACTCGAATCATGAGAATGACTCAACTGAGAGAGCTGTACCTCAAACTCACCAGTACTGCCACAACACAAGGATGAAACCCTGTCTCACATCCAAAATCTAACATACCAGCAAACAAAGATCCACTCGAGCCTCCAAATCCCGATTGCTGCTAAACGGTGCCGATACCCATGATCTACAACCACAACCTAGCCTGTACATGAGAACTCCCAGTCTCCAACTCCATATGACACACAAATCATCATACCTGGTCCCAGTTTCCACTGTGCGAATACATGCACACCTTTAATACCCAATTATCCCACGATAAATACTCTAAAATTTCCATGTGCCATACAAGCAACTCGAATATCAACAGTCGATCCAGCCTTAAAGTGCCGCAGTACTATTGAAGTGCCATCAACTTAATCACATTGGCCTTTTTTTGAAACATATACCCTCTACAAATCACTATGATTAGAAATAGAATTTCCTTAATCATCTAAAGATCATTCACCCTAATCATCTAAAGCTCATGTCTCTAATCACCTAAGCTACTCGTACCGCCTAAGAATGTTATGAATTTCCATTCAGAACTGAACCGTAACATTACACATGCAAATCTCAATCCTTCACAACATATCGCATATACCATATCATCCTAAGGTAATATGAGGACTTCACCTCTCTTCCAAACCATGAACGTTTTACGTACTTAACTAGTCAAAAACTTCCATTTATCTCATTTAGAAGAAAAATCATTACACATCTCATGCTCTGCATGACATACATAGGTCTTGTCCAAATTCTTACAATACCGAGATGACGGATGAAATCTGTATAAATTCATAACACTGCCGAATCAACAATTCATTGGGTCTATACTTCTGGCAAGAACTATCACCTCATTCTGAACCAAACAATGGTCTTAGCCCCTTAATTTACTTCATATGCTCAGATTGCACTGAGCTCGAATTCAATGATCTCATCTCACCCAGTACGAACTACTCATGCAATAAGCCATTCCAGACATAATTAAAAGTCGCATATGATGCCCCAATGTGCCAATAGGCTACCAATTTGAACGCGGTACTAAAGAAAACAAGCTATGGAAGGAATTACCAAATCCCACTCACTAATACAGATTTTTCTTGGAAAACAGGGAGCAAGGCATACAAAGATAGCATATAGAAAACTATACTCGATATCACATTGTTGTGGCGTGCAACCCGATCTGGATAACATACCCATGACGGCGTACCACCCGATCCACACATAGATCTCGCATAAGGAGATACACATCGAGCCAAATCTGCTCATTATAACAAAATACCAAATATCGGTCATAAGCATGCTAGGTGTGTAATATCATCCCTGAGGGATATTTAGCGTACAAAACTCAAGCACAACTGAGATGCGATATACAATCTGAATTTCAAGATCCAAGTTGCTCAAGTAACATCATTCCTACACGGATTCTCAACACATAAGAAATTTCTCGAGCCATTTCACAAATCACACGACGTAATGCATCACTACGCAAGATATTTGACAATGAAGCATCAACCTAACTACTCCTCCATGAGGACCGCGTTACAAATATGCACACATATGGCTTGATATAGAGTCATTATTCACATTAAGTCCATCCACCGACTTCAAGCTGATTCTGATCAAAATAAACTAGTTTGACAACCTTTCAAGGGTCCATAATAACTCCCTTTTTCTCATAACACACAAGAACAACCATCATAATCGGAGTAATCCTCCCTAGTTCACAACCCAATAGGCCAAGTGCCTTCCATGAATGAATTCCTCAATTTAACGACACCATCACAACCTTCATACTTGGTTTACATCTTTAATCAATCAAGTGACTACATGCCATACTTATATAATCTTCCCATGGGAAACACTCCTACAACCTACCACAACAATATATGGGGCGTACCTCCAGACCACCGGTCGCAATAACGTTGAAAAGCGGTCAAGAATCATTAACCATGAGATTTTAGTTTTCTGAGTTTCTTCATGATATAACTTCTATTATAATAATTTTAAAATATCTACTAATGTTCAAAAATACCTTATCTTCTTATTATCTTTGAATTAAAAAAAGTAAAGAGTTTTTTCGAAATAATTTATTTACATTTAAAAAAAATATTTCACCCCATACCAATTTTTTATAAAAACTATATTTTAGCGGTCCAAGGCCATGAGCAGATTCATTTCAGGTATATCGACTTGTGCGTATGATCGGAATTGAAATTCAGGAAGATCAAAGTTAAATTTAAATGAAAAATTCTCATTTTAGAAGCCTTAAGTTGGAGAAAATGGCTAATATTGGAATTTTGAGTAAATGACCTCGGAATCGAGATTCGAAGGTTTCATCAGGTTTGTATGATAATTTCAGACTTGGGCGTATGCCCGAATCGGGTTTTGGATAACCCGGGAATCTTTTGGCGCCTATTGTGGAAGTTAGCATTTTAGAAAAAATTTCATAAGTTTGGTTTGAAGTGCATTTTAGTGTTATCGATGTCCGTATGGAATTCCCAGACTGGGAGTAGCTCCGTATGGTGATTCTGGAGTTGGGAGCACGATCGGAAGTAAATTCGGAGGTCCGTAGGTCATTTTGGAGTCATTTGGCTAAAGATAGAAATTTGAAGGTTTTTGAGAAGTTTCACCGGAAGTGGACTTTTTGATATCAGGGTCGGAATCCGATTCTGAAAGCTGGAGTAGGTCTATAATGTCAAATATGACTTGTGTGCAAAATTTGAGGTCAATCAGACGTGATTTGATAGGTTTAAGCATCGGAAGTAGAAGTTGGAAGTTCTAAAGTTCATAAAGCTTGGATTGAGGTTGATTCATGACTTTAGCATTGTTTGATGTGATTTGAGGCCTCGAACAAGTCCGTAATATATTTTGGGACTGGTTGGTGTGATTGGTCAGGGTCCCGGGGGCCTCGGGTGTATTTCGGATGGTAATCGCGCTCTTATTTGATGTTTCAACGCCTTTATTTGGACATAAAGGAGTACCATATTAACAAAATGAGCTCCAAATTAATATTTTTTTAAACCATTAGATCCGTATCGTAATTTCGGCTCCATAGCAAAAAGAATCGTCAAATTTGGACATCGTATGAAGACTTTATGCTCATTTCCATGTCGAGAAAGTGCTGGTTACTATCATAACCGCAGAAGCGGAAATTGCTGGAGGCAGAGAGAATTATTTAAAAATCGAAGTTTGGCTCATTTTCATTTCATTTCTTCCACGGGAGCCGACTTTGGAGCAGCTTTGGAGTGCCATTTTCATCACCAAATATGAGGTAAGTGATTTCTACTAGTTTTGCGTATATATAAGGTTTATATATGGATTTAGACTTGAAAAATTGTAGAAAACTTGGGGTTTGAGGGAAAACCTAGAAAAGTTGTATTCTTTGAATTTGACCATGATTTTGGATATGGAATTTAGAGAAAATTATATATTTGAATTCGTGAGGCTATGGGCAATCTTTATCTTCAAAAAATTTCGGATTCCGGACACGTGGGCCTGAGGGCATTTTCGTCAACTTTTTGATCGGGGTTAGGAATTGTTATAGTAATGAGTACCTTAACATATATTAATGGGTTTACATAATTATTGACTAGTTTTGAAGCATTGTGCATCAATTCGAGTCTTCAGAAAGGCGTGGAATGCCGGTTATGGATCTTCAGAGCGAGGTGAGTCTCCTTTCTAACCTTGTAAGAGGGAATTGTCCCCATAGGTGAAATAATTTATTATGTGCTCCTATTTCTGGGGGCTACGTACGCACTAGGTGACGAGAGTTCGTGCGTAGCCACTATTATGCTATTGTCCGGGTAGTCTAGGACCCAAAAGCATGTTATATTTTGAATATTTTTAATCTTATGGATAGTTGAATTGCTTAAACCACATCAAAATAGTAAATGAATTTTTAAAAAATTGTTAAAGGAGAATTAGTTTTATTTGGATAATTATTCCCCGATAAAATTCTAATTGGCTATTTGAGCATGTATATTATGTGTACCTGCGTCGCATGGATGATTCGCGAGCAGGGTGATTGTTTATTTTATGTTGACTGCGTAGCATGGATGATTCACGAGCGGGGTAAGAGATGCATCTATGGTTCATTCCGTTCGACCCTCGGCAGTGTACAGTTTACATTTCTATTGGATCGGGCCGTCGCCTCGGTGTGATTTGCGCATGTTATTTGTCGCTTGAGGATTTTTAAACGTGAATTTTACACTTTGTGCTTGATATAAACTGATGAAATAATAAAGAATAAACCTTGAAAGCCCCTGATTATTTGTTGAAGGTGTTTACCTGTTTTCTGGCTTCGCGAATTAAAACTACTATATAAATCTATGATTTCACTCACATTTCTAGAATATTGTTAGTTGACCTCTAGTGAGTGTCGAAGTTGGCCATCTCGTCTCTACTTCTTCGAGATTAGGCGGGATACTCATTGAGTACACGTTGTTTACGTACTCATACTATACTTCTGTGCATTTTTATTGCACAGGTATATATATACCTCTAGCGGGCTACTGGGCGTAGCAGCGCAGATGATTTTGGGATTAGGTGAGATGCATTGTTCGAGGCGACCCGCAGCTAGTGTAGTTCCTTTCAGCATTTTTATATTTATTCCCTGTCCACTGTATTTCGGACAGATGCTGTATTTTATTTTCCTTTATCAGAAGTTGCTCATGCACTTGGGACACCGGGTTCTGGGATGATTTTTGAAAGATGTGTACTAATAGTTATTAATTAATTTGAATTGAAGTAGAGATTGTTTTAATTATGAAAAATGAAGGAAAAATCCTAGATTTTCAAAGGTATTAAAAAGAGAAGTTAATCGATTGATTAAGTTGGCTTACCTGACAGTGGTGTCCGGCGCTACCACGACCCTTAGTGGATTTTGGGTCGTGACAATCCTTATCTTATAATCTATGTATTTGAGTTGAAAAAAATATATTTGAAATCGATGAGATTAACTTTCAAATTATCTTATACTCAATAAAGATGAAACATAAGAAGAAATTTATTGTCTTCTTTTATTCTCATTTTTTTTATCTTCCTAGAATTTTTTTGAATATTTATTTTCTTTTATCTTATTTTTATGTCATTATTTCTTTTGTTACTAGAAATTAATTTATTTCACTATAAACGGATGAATTTTAATAAAAATTGTCTACAATATACTTTAATTATACTTTTAGTCTTTGGTTGAAATTATTTCATATTTTTCTTTTGGCTTTATCTAATCAACCTAAATGGGTGCTCATCCCGCCACTTAAATTAAAAAATTTAATGATGTGTAATTTATATATAATTCATATATAATATTTGTACAATCGTGTGTTGTCGACATATCATCTATTTATATTAGCTATAAAAAGTAAATAATAAATATGGCCGGATATTATGTATATATTCCAGAAGATTTCGGTTTTCTGATTTTATTCATGATATAACTTCTATTATAATAATTTTAAAATATCTACTAATGTTCAAAAATATCTTATCTTTTTATTATCTTTGAATTAAAAAAAGTAAAGAATTTTTTCGAAATAATTTATTTACATTTAAAAAAAATATTTCACCCCATACCAATTTTTTATAGAAACTATCAATTAGAAATCAATTTCTCTCTTGTTGAGTTTGAAAAAAAAACCTTTCACATAATCTAATGATTCAAAACTAATATTCTTCAATAAAAAAAATATTATACCTTTGTAATATTGGCTTGACTACAGCTAAATGAAGGGGTCAGCTTATACCTTTGAATTCCTTAAATGCGCTAAATTGAAATTAATGATAGCAATTGTATAGCCAAAGTTTTGTTATTCCTTTGATGTCCATTTATGCAAATTGACTCTTCAAACAAATATTCTTCAAGAAGAAGAAAAGAAACAACTTTTTTTTTAATATTGACTGATTTTGTGATGTTTCTCTCTCCAGCATGTATGTTTACTTTATTATATATGTAAGTAAATTTTTATTTTATTTTGTAGTAACTCTTTTTTGTTATTTAGATAAACATAGATGTGTACCCAATATATTACATTTATTTCAAAAGAAATTTATTTTATTCAAATCTAGCTGCAGTGTTTCAAAGAACTATACTTATAGGATTTTAAATGTAAAAGAGTTTTATAGTTATATGGAGTAGGTTTTTTTTTTTTTTGCTAGGGGCGAAGTAGTATTTAAATAATTAGAAAAAATAACAAAAGTTCCTAACATGATTGAATAAGATCACTAACCGAATTAACTATGATAACATGATAAAAAAAGATAAATTTTATTTTTAATTTAAATTCGAATTTTAGAACTTTATCTATAAATTTAAAATTATCTTTTAATTTAAATTCAATTTTATATATAAACTAAAATAGTCAAATATAGAATAAAGTTATCATATACTATTGACATTTATTAGCTTGCCACTTGGCTTAACCATAATGTCAATTATATATGGTAACTTTCTTGCTTTAATATATATAATAGTATTAGTACCTGCGCGATGCGCGAACATAAAACATTTCAAATTATGATTTGGGTTATTTAAATTATGTGCAAATAACTCTATATTAAACCTTCTATATATAAATTATAAATAACTATTTGATATTAATTAAGGAGCGGACTTGAAATTATTTGTCAAATCTCATAGTGGATAATTTATGTTCTTTTTCCTTTATCTGTAATAACCCAACCCCTTGATTTTTACACTTGTATTATCGTTTACGATCAATATTAAAGAATACTATACATGTAATATTGTGATTTGTCTTGTTTGAGCACATCAAATTATATTATTTGAACAAAAAATTTACTGCCACTTTATTTTTCATCTCAAATTCAAATATTCTTATCCTTCTACATTTTTAGTATCACGACCCGAATCTCAAATCCGGTCGTGATGGTGCCTCTCGTGAAGACAAGGCCAGCCAACAAAACACAACACTTCTTTTTAACAGATAATTAACATTTATAAAGCTAAAACATGATTAACATTATCAAGAGTGCGGAAAACAGCGATAATAATAGGGAACCATTCCAACACAGCCCGACATCGGGGTGTCACCAGTCATGAGCTACTACAGAGTTCACTAAAGTACTACAAGTCCGGAGATGGGAACAAAAGTCTGAAAATAACATGAACAACAGAAAATAAGGGAGAAAATCTGGTACCGCGTACGATGGCGGTCACCTGGCTCAGCTATAATAGCAAATCTTCTATTAGCTCAGAACCCGCTACCGGGTGAACAAGTACCTGCATCTGCACACGAGGTGCAGGGAGTAAAGTGAGTACTCCAACTCAGTGTGTAATGAAAGTAATTAATAATTGACAGTAAGAAATCACGTATAACAGATCATCATGCTGTATAGAAGCAGTGAAAAGCCCTTAAATTGAGAAAATCAGTGAAAACTGTGAAATCTTTCCAAGTATCTTGGCTCAGTTTTAAACCTCTTTTGAAAATGATCCTTTCAATAGTTGCGAAAATAATTTTAACAAGTAAGAAATAATCAGAAATCTACCCCTCGGGCTCAATATCAACCTCTCAGTACAGTATCAGCCCCGCG
>MU755355.1:35875-49969 GCA_026770625.1 Nicotiana glauca
GACCGTGAGTCCTGAATTGCTAAATTATCGAATTCTAAATTGTTGTTTATGAGGACTTAGTTGGAAATCTTTAAACACTGAGCCGGTAATTGTTGAGGCTGAGCATTGATTTAAATATGCTAAGTAGAAATTGAATAAGTTTGGTTATAGCTGGATCTCCCTTGCCGGGATAGTTTATTATATTATCTTGTTCCCTTGCCGGGATTATTTTGTGTATTATGTTGAAAGAAATGGGATCGTGTGGCATGCCGACCACTTATATATTATGAAATGGGATCGTGTGGCATGCCGACCACTTATATATTATGAAATGGGTTCGTGTGGCACGCCGACCACTTATATATTTAGGAAATGGGATCGTGTGGCACGCCGACCACTTATATATTATGAAATGGGATCGTGTGACACGCCGACCACTTATATATTTATGAAATGGGATCGAGTGGTACGCCAACCACGTGATATTATGAAATGGGAGCGAGTGGTACGCCTACCACGTGATATTGAGAAATGGGATCGAGTTGCACGCCTGCAACGAGAGGAGATTGAAACAAGTGAAAATAGTTTGTTTTCCCTTATTCTGTGTTAGAAGAAATCAGATGTAGTTTCCTTGTTATTATTGATATTCCGTTTCATCTGCTACCCCTTAATCATGTTCCCCTCCCAATTTTAATGGTTTACTTTCCGCTATTATTTTGTTGTACTTGTATATATATCTGCATAGGTTTATCTGGTAGTCTGGTCTAGCCTCGTCACTACTTCGCCGGGGTTAGGTTAGGCACTTACCGGCACATGGGGTCGGTTGTGCTGATGCTACACTTTCTGCATCTTCTTGCACAGATCCAGGAGCAGCTTTTGGATAGCAGTAGTAGGATTTCCCGGGAGCTGGTCTTCAGTCCAGGGACTCACGAGGTAGCTTAGCTGGCATTCGCAGGCCGAAGTCCCTTCTATGTTTTAGTTTGTTTTCTTTGTTTCGAGACAAACAGTATGTAATATCATTTCAGACTTGTTTTTAGTACTCTATAGCAGCCCGTAAGCTAGAGACACCAAATTTTGGGTAGAGATTCGTCTTAAACTTCCGCATTTTGATTTCAGTTTTATAAGCTTAAAGTCTTCCGTTTTTATTTAATTGTTTTCGTATGTTTATATTGTTGAGAAATTATCAGAGAATGTTTACTGTTTGGCTGGCCTAGCTCTGTTAGTAGGCGCCATCACAACTTCCGATGGTGGAAAATCCGGGTCGTGACAGAAGCGAACGGGGAGCTGCAGATGCGGTTTTTGGTCCAAAGCTTGAGAACCGCAGATGTGGTCTAAATTCCGCAGAAGCGGAACTACATCTACGGAAGGGGCGTCGCAGAAGCGGAAGAGGGCATGATGGAGAGGACCGCAGATGCGGTCAAAGTTCCGCAGAAGCGGGAACACATCTGCAGAGAGCGGATCGCAAAAGCGAAAATGGGGGGTTCAGTGGCAGCCACAGAAGCGGCTTGTTTTTCCACTAAAGCGGAACCGCATAAGCGGTTATATTTCCGCAGAAGCGCAAGCAGCTGGGGCAGTGTGATGTTTTAAGTTCGGGGTTGAGCTCATTTCAACCCCATTTTTCTTCCATTGGAGTCGATGGGGAGCAGCTTGGGGACACCATTTTTGTCACTTGTCATGAGGTAAGTAATTTACGCTAGCTTTGAGTTAAATACAAGGTTTATGCATGGATTTAGGCATTGAAATTAGTATAAAAATTGGGGTTTTGGTGGGAAACCTAGAAAATCATATTTTTGGAATTTAGCCATAATTTTGAGTATGGAATTAAGAGAAAATTGTATATTTGAGTTCCTAAGTTCATGGGTAACCTTTATCTTCGAGAAATTTCGGATTCCGGGCCCGAGGGCATTTTTGTCAACTTTTCGTTCGGGGTTAGGAATTGTTATAAATTGGGTTGTGAAGTATAATTTAGCATATATTAATGAATTTATATGATCGTTGGATAGTTTTGGAGCATTGTGCATTGGTTCAAGTCTTCGGAAGAATGTAGAATGTCGGTTGTGGATCTTCAGAGCGAGGTGAGTCTCCTTTCTAATCTTGCGAGGGGGAATTTACCCCATAGGTGAAGTGATTGATTATGTGCTCCTAATTATGGGGGTTACGTATGCACAAGGTGACGAGAGTCCAAGCGTAGCTACTATTATGCTATTGTCCGGGTAGTTAGGACCCATCAGCATGTTATACTTGGATTAATTATGAACCCATCGATGACTTGGATTGTTTAAATCACGTTTGATTAGTAAACAAATTTAAAAAATAGATTAAACATAATTTCTTGAATTGTTAAACAGATAATTGGTTTTATTTGGATAATTATTTCCCGATAAAATTCTAATTGGCTATCTGAGCACGTATCTTATGTGTAACTGCGTTGCATGGATGATTCGCGATCAGGGTGATTGTTTATTTTATGTTGAACGCGTCGCATGGATGATTCGCGAGCGGGGTAATAGATCACATTGAATTAATAAATGGATTTCTAAAAAGACTTAAGCTTCATTTTCTCAAATTATTAAAGAGAATTGGCCTTTCTTGGATAATTGCTCCATGTTGACTTCTTGACTGATTGTCTGTCTGTGTGTGTTTATTTTGGAACGGGTCGAACACCTCGGCAGATTAATAGATGGATCTATAGGCGTGCCGTCAACCTTCGGCAAGTGCACATTTATTTCTGTTGGATCGGATCGGGCCGTCGCCTCGGTATGATTTGCGCATGCTTGCTGCCTGGACTCATTTAAGTCGTTACATGCCTCACTCTGGCTCGAGATCATCTTGTTAATAATGAAAAGAAATCTTGGAAAATTTCCTATGAAAGAATTACGTGTTTACTTGTTTCCTCTATCTGGATAAAAATCATGTTAGAAAATAAATCCACTGTTTGATATGTATATTGAGAATAAATAACCGTTAGACCATTAGAGTGTGTCAAAGTTGACCATCTCGTCTCTACCCCTTCGGGATTAGGCAGGACACTCACTGAGTACACGTTGATTACGTACTCATACTACACTTCTGTACATTTTGTTGCACATGTATATATACCTCTAGCAGCCTATTGGGCGTAGCAGCATGGATGACGCTGAGACAAGGTAAGCTGCATCATTGAGGCGACCGCAGCTAGAGTAGTTCCTTCCAATGTACTGTATTTACTTTCTGTGCACTGTATTCCGGGCAGATATTGTATTTTATTTCTCTTATCAGTAGTCGCTCATGTACTTGTGACACCGGGTTTCTGGGATGGTTTACAATGGGTTTGTACTAATTGTTATTATTTAAATTCGGACTCTAGTAGTGAACTTTTATTTATAAAAATGGAAGGAAAAACCTTAGATTTTCAAAAGTATTAAAATGGAGGAATTAATTGATAAGTTAGTTGACTGGCCTGACAGAGGTGTCCGGCCCCACCACGACCCTTAGTGGATTTTGGTTCGTGACAACATGGTATCAGAGCACTAGGTTCTCGTCGGTATCACGAGTCACGAGCAAGTCTAGTAGAGTCTCGCGGATCGGTACGGAGACGTCTGTACTTATCATCGGGAGGCTGCAAGACTGTTAGGAGTACTTCCCTTCTTGATTTCTTTATCGTGCGGTTCGATTCCTTTGAGGCGTATGCCTTTGATTTCTTCCTACTCAATCTTATGCGAGCGTTGAAGGATTGTAATGGCACTACAAATGTGGTGCGGGATGATTTTCCCGGTATAGCTGATTGGACTATTATAGTTGCGCTTTGGAGGGATATTCTATTGTTTCAGCTCAGTAACAGAACTTTTAAGAGCCCTGAGGCTAGGCACATGTTGCCATGATGCTTATGAGCAATTATTCCGCAGTGTTGTTGTGATGGTGGGATGTTTGCCCATGTTCGGGCAGTGAATAAATGGAAGGGAGGTTTACTCAGTGTGTAATCATGGGATTACGTATTTTATTCCCGGCAGGGGAAAGTCAAACAAACTGAGGATGATCAGAAGTGGACTGGTGGAAGTAATGAAACATGGTAATTACAAGTGTGGTGGAGTTCTCCTCTACATTTAGGGTGCTATTGTCCTAATTGGACGTTCTAAGTTTGTCGGTGTTATAATCTGCTACAATCCACCTTTATGGCAGGATATTGTGAAATAATATTGGAGTTACAACTGTCGAATATCGCATGATGCGGTGGTTTAAGATCGAATCAAAATTTCTAATATTGACGGCTCGATAAAGATGACCTTTGGAAAGGTTTAAAGTTAGCAGCAATGGTGGATTCAAGTGAGACCAAGATAGATTTCATTTATGGCAACAATTGAGCAGTAAAGTATGAGGAAGGGCATGCGGGAAGTGTCAGGTGGTGTTTAGAACTTCTGGAAGGCCAAGTATGAGGAGCAAGGTCGAGTGGTTAATTAAAGAGGTGAGTTCCACCAAAGTGGGAGAGTGGCGAGGGTCGTATATGGGCTTGGTAGTAGGATGACTACGCGCCTTAAAGCGAGTTTTCATCGAATTAGGGGGATTTTAATGATTGGTGGTTGAAGCTTGCGGGTATGATGTGAAGTATGGGCTATTATGCGGCAGAAGATTGATATGGCGGAAAGGAGCTGCTTGAAATGGAGGAGGGTGCAACATAACCCTGAATTGGAAGGATGTTGCCGCACATTTAATTGAAGTCTGCGAGGGGCGAATGGACTTGTGCAGCTGAAAGGTGAGCTCGGACTCAGGATGGGCTATTGGTGTTACAGTGAATGTACCCCGTGCAGCGGCGGGGGAAGATGTCGGGAGGTGATTCCCCTAGGTGGGTTATTTAGCGGTCGCGTGGTTGGCGAAGCTTCTGCAAGGAATTATATTGGTTGTTCAACAAAGAAATCGGTTGTGCGAATGTGGATAATGTCTCAGAATATGAAAGATGGGGATGTACAGGAAGATTCTGAGGAAATGATGAAATTATATAGAGGGTCATGCGAACCCAAGAATGGTGAAATGATGGCTTCAAGCTAAGTGGGAGAGTCCCACAACTTGTGATTGGGTTGTATGATTAACTACTTGCATGATTTCTGGTTATTTGCTTATTGATGGATTATTTCAGCTGTGAGAAAAGACCATAAGTGGTAGTTCGAGCAAATGAATTGT
This sequence comes from Nicotiana glauca, assembly GCA_026770625.1. Classification (NCBI taxonomy): domain Eukaryota; kingdom Viridiplantae; phylum Streptophyta; class Magnoliopsida; order Solanales; family Solanaceae; genus Nicotiana; species Nicotiana glauca. Next base: position 41,009 of record MU755355.1, read on the forward strand.
TGGAGGCATGCGATGGTTGGCCTTATTGGCTCATGTCCGAACTTGGAAAAAGGTTCAGGATTTATGCCTTGTATGGATACAAGTTTCAGAGAAAGTGATTTTCGCCAGGTACCTTGTCGAGAGAGTATTCGTGTGTTATAAGATCTATGGAGTGAGTTATGTTCGGGACCAAGTCAGAATGGGTGGCCCTCAATAATGGTCCCAGTGAATTCAGAAGTTAAAGTGTGGTGCCCGATGATTTCGAGCCTATAAGTACAGTTAAGAATCAAGCTTTGTAGCAGTTTATGGGAAGAGGCACTGAATGTTCTATGAAATTTTGACTTGTGGTGTAGCATCTGAAAGATATGAAATAGTTTGAGGGATTTGAGACAGCTTGGTCTCGTGATTCAAGGACACTCAGGGTGAGTATAGATGGAGTATGTTATGTGTTGAATGGAGTTAGTCTTATTTTTAAGGCAAGTAAGGAGGAATTGGAAGAAGTTAAATTGACTAGCCATAGTTGAATTGGCATATTAAGGCCAGTAATCAGTTCGGTCCGAGAGATCAAGTTACGCGTATGAATTGTGAGGGTATGTGTGAGGCCTGTCGGCCGCCGTGATTGATGATTTATCAGGGGCATTCTTCTGTTATGTCTTGTTATGTGGAAGTAGATTCCGAAAGGGCTATGATGGCTTGGACCACTACTTGCAGATTTGCACATTCTACGGTTATGGAAAATTACCTGTGTATTGCTATGATTCTCTGAAGTGAGTTAAGTGAAAAGTTCATATATGCTGAAGTGTTAAAATATTAATGATTTTGGAGTTATGATGAAAAATCGTGTTCTATCATATGTTGGCGCGTTGGGTGCAGTGAGTAGCATGGAAATACGAAGTAAGGATCAAGGTTGCAGTTCAATGTTGACAAGGATGTCACGGGCTCGGATGAGCAAGGAAAGAGTTGAATGATTAGAGTAAATTGAAATTGTCCGCAGCGTCACCTGAGATCGATGTGTTGAGGAAGAGGTTTTGCATCCTGGTTAAGAATTCTGGATCGCTTTTCAGCGTTAGTGCGTCCGATGGTTTAGATGTGAGGACCCGTTATTTGTTTCGGAAGATTGTGGGAGCGTGTCCCACGGGAAGATTGTATAAGTGTGACATATAGTCACTTGATTGCCTAAAGATTTAAACCAAGTATGAGGATTGTGGTAATATCATTAATTTGAGAATTTATGCCTGGAGGGCACTTTGTATATTGGGTTATGAACTGAGGAGATTGCTCCGGTTATGATGGTTATTCTTGCATGATATGAGGCAAAGGGGGGTTACTACGGACCTTTGAAAGGTTATTGGCCAAGTTGGTGCAATCAAAAATTGGATTAAGATCGGTGAATTGATTCATTTGTGAACAGGGCTTTGTATCAGGCCAGTTGTGTTCATTTCAGCGAGTGTTCCCTATGGAGGAGCAGTCGAGGTGTTATTTTGTCGTCAACTATTCCAGGTAGTGATGTATTGCGCCGTATGAGTTATGAGACGGCTTAGTAAATTCTTATGTGTTGAGGTTCCGCGTTGCGATTATGTTATGTGAGCAGGATGGCTCTTGAGATTTAGATCTTGTATCGCACCTCATTAGTGCTTGAGTATGTAGCCTATAGCGCTATGTGTTTTCTCAAGGATGGTGTTATGCACTTAGCGTGCTTGCGATCGTAATTCGATATTCTTATCGTAATGAGCAGATTTAGCTCGAAGTGCAATCTCCTTATGTGAGATCTATCTGTGGATCGGTTGGCACACCGCCATGGGTATGTTATTTGGATCGGGTTGCGTGCCGCAACAATATGATGTCGAGTCTAGTTTTCTACATGTTATTTCTTTGTGTGTTTCGCTTCCTATCTTTTAAAGAAAGTCCATACTAGTGCGGGGGTTAGGTAATTCTTCCCAGAGTTCGATTTCTGTTTGTGCTGTGTTCGGATTGGTGGCCTATTGGCACATTGTAGAGTCATATGAGACTTGTGATCGCATTTAGAGTGGCTTATTGCCTGAGCAGTCGTACTGGGTGAGATGAGATTATGGGATTTAAGATCAGTGCAACCTAATTATATGAAGTATATTAAGGAGCGAAGATCGTTATTTAGCTCAAAATGTGGTAATGTTTCTTATCAGAAGTATATACTCGATGATTGGTTGACTCGGCAGTTGATTATGAATTTCGGCATCTCATCCGTCGTGGTGGTATTGTAACAGTTAGAATAAGACCTATGTAGGTCATGTGGTGCAATGGGAGCATCAGATTCATGGAATTTTGATTAATTCAAACAGAAATGTTATTATGTTCCTATGAGTAAAGTGATGCAAGTGTGAATTCAGCGGAGTTATGCAGTCATGTTTGAGTACAGCATATAGTGATTGATTCGGTGATCGTATGTTGGAAACAGGCCTGGCATAGAACTCCGGATGTTGGAATTGGGCTCTAAGGCCTAATTGCTTGAATAAAAGGGAGTATCTTCAGAACTTATCGAGCTAATGTTCTCAACAGGGTTGTGATAGCACAGGAAGGTGCTTGAGGTGCTAAACAGTGATTTCAGACTACTCCAGTGTAGTTCTCAGCATGTTCGAGGACGAACGTATGTTTAAGTGGGAGAGAATGTAACGACCCGACCGGCCGTTGCGAGCCCTAGCGCGTCGTTCAACAGTCTGAGGCCATGAGCAGCTTCATTTCAGGAATTGTGACTTGTTCGCATGGTCGGAATTTAAATTCAGGAAGATCAGAGTTAAATTTAGATGAAAATTCTCATTTGAGAAGCTTAAAGTTGAAAGAATGAACTAGGATTGGAATTTTGAGTAAACGACCTCGGAATCAGGATCTGAAGGTTCCAGTAGGTTTGTATGATGATTTTGGACTTGGGCGTATGCCCGGATTGGGTTTTTGGATAACCCGAGAGCGTTTTGGCGCCTATTGTGGAAGCTAGCATTTTAGAAGGAATTTCTTAAGTTTGGTTTGAAGTGAATTTCAGTGTTATCAATGTCCGATTGGGATTCCGAGTCTGGGAATAGCTCTATATGGTAATTCTAGAGTTAGGAGCGTGATCGGAAGTGAATTCGGATGTCCGTAGGTCCTTTTGGAGCAATTTGGCTAAAGTTAGAATTTGAAGGTTTTTGAAAAGATTGACCGAAGGTTGACTTTTTGGTATCGGCGTCGGAATCCAATTCCGAAAGTTGGAGTAGGTCCAAAATGTCAAATATGACTTGTGTGCAAAATTTGAGGTCAATCGGACGTGATTTGATAGGCTTAAGCATCGGAAATAGAAGTTGGAAAGTTCAAAGGTCATAAAGCTTGGATTGGAGGTCGATTGATGATTTTAACGTTGTTTGATGTGATTTGAGGCCTCAAGCAAGTCCGTAATGTGTTTTGAGACTTGTTGGTATGATTGGTTAGGGTCCGGGGGCCTCGGGTGGATTTTGAGTGGTTAACGGATCGAGATTGGAATTTGGAAGAGGGCTGAAGGCATCTGGTTGCTGGTATTTTCACTTATGCAGTTGGTTGACCGCAGAAGCGAACGGGGAGCCATAGATGCATTTTTTGGTCCAAAGCTTGAGGACCGCAGATGCGGTCTAAATTCCGTAGAAGTGGAACCGCATCTGCGGAAGGGGCATCGCAGAAGCGGAAGAGGGCATGATGGAGAAGACCGCAGATGCAGTCAAAGTTCCGCAGAAGCGGGAACGCATCTACGGAGAGCGGATCGCAGAAGCGAAAATTGGGGGTTCAATGGAAACCGCAGAAGTGGCTTGTTTTTTCGCTAAAGCGGAACCGCATAAGCGGTTATATTTCTGCAGAAGCGGAAGCAACTGAGGCAGTGTAATGTTTTAAGTTCGGGGTTGAGCTCATTTCAACCCCATTTTTCTTCCATTGGAGTCGATGGGGAGTAGCTTGGGGATGCCATTTTCGTCACTTGTCATGAGGTAAGTAATTTATGCTAGCTTTGAGTTAAATACAAGGTTTATGCATGGATTTAGGCATGGAAATTAGTATAAAAATTGGGGTTTTGGTGGGAAACCTACAAAATCATATTCTTGGAATTTAGCCACGATTTTGAGTATGGAATTAAGAGAAAATTGTATATTTGAGTTCCTAAGGTCATGGGTAACCTTTATCTTCGAGAAATTTCGGATTACGGGCCCGTGGGCCCGAGGGCATTTTCATCAACTTTTCGCTCGGGGTTAGGAATTGTTATAAATTGGCTTGTGAAGTATAATTTAGCATAGATTAATGAATTTATATGATCGTTGGCTAGTTTTGGAGCATTATGCATTCGTGCAAGTCTTCAGAAGAATGTAGAATGCCGGTTGTAGATCTTCGGAGCGAGGTGAGTCTGCTTTCTAATCTTGCGAGGCGGAATTTACCCCATAGGTGAAGTGATTGATTATGTGCTCCTAATTGTGGGGGCTACGTACGCACGAGGTGACGAGAGTCCGTGCGTAGCTACTATTATGCTATTGTGCGGGTAGTTAGGACCCATCAGCATGTTATACTTGGATTAATTATAAACCCATCGATGACTTGGATTGTTTAAATCATGTTTGATTAGTAAACAAATTTAAAAAAGAGATTAAACATCATTTCTTGAATTGTTAAACAGAGAATTGGTTTTATTTGGATAATTATTTCCCGATAAAATTCTAATTGGCTATATGAGCACGTGTCTTTTGTGTACCTGCGTCGCATGGATGATTCGCGAGCAGGGTGATTGTTTATTTTATGTTGAATGCGTCGCATGGATGATTCGCGAGTGGGGGTAATAGATCACATTTAATTAATAAATGAATTTCTAAAACGACTTAAGCTTCGTTTTCTCAAATTATTAAAGAGAATTGGCCTTTCTTGGATAATTGCTCCATGTTGACTTCTTGACTGATTGTCTGTTTGTGTGTGTTTATTTTGGAACGGGCCAAACGCCTCGGCAGATTAATAGATTCATCTGTAGGCGCGTCGTCGACCCTCGACAAGTGCACATTTATTTCTGTTGGATGGGGACGTCGCCTCGGTATGATTTGCGCATGCTTGTATTGCTGCTTTGACTCATTTAAGTCGTTACATGCCTCACTCTGGCTCGAGATCATCTTTTTAATAATGAAAAGAAATCTTGGAAAATTTCCTATGAAAGAATTACGTGTTTACTTGTTTACTTATTTTCTCTATCTGGATAAAAATCATGTTAGAAATAAATCCACTGTTTGATATGTATATTGAGAATAAATAACCGTTGGACCATTAGAGTGTGTCAAAGTTGACCATCTCGTCTCTACCCCTCCGGGATTAGGCGGGACACTCACGGAGTACACGTTGATTACATATTCATACTATACTTCTGTGCATTTTGTTGCACAGGTATATATACCTCTAGCAACCTATTGGGCGTAGCAGCATGGATGACGCTGGGACTAGGTGAGCTGCATCATTGAGGCGAACGCAGCTTGAGTAGTTCCTTCCAATGTACTGTATTTACTTTCCGTCCACTGTATTCCGGGCGGATGTTGTATTTTATTTCTCTTATCAGTAGTCGCTCATGTACTTGTGACACCGGATTTCTGGGATGGTTTACAACGGGTTTGTACTAATTGTTATTACTTAAATTCGAATTCTAGTAGTGAACTTTTATTTATACAAATGGAAGGAAAAACCTTAGATTTTCAAAAGTATTAAAATGGAGGAATTAATTGATAAGTTAGTTGGCTGACCTAACAGAGGTGTCCGGCGCCACCACGACCCTTAGTGGATTTTGGGTCGTGACAATCGAGCACGAATTCGCGAGAAAAAGGCTTGTTGGAATTTTGGATTGGTTGCAAAGCTAGATAAGTATTTGGTCTAACCTTAGCTTGATGGATTAGGAGTTGTGTCTTATTTGTTACATGTTAATTGTAGAGTACGACGTATAGGCATGGTGAAGAGTATCTATACGTTGGTGTCAAGCATGCATGTGAGTCTTGTATTATAATTGTTATGACTCCGTTGTGGTTTATTGAGCTTCATCTGTTATTATTGTTTTGATATTATTGTTCCCTTGCCGGGATATTATTGAAATATTATTGTTCACTTGTTGGAACATTATTGAAATATTACTGTTCCCTTGCTGGGATGTTATTGTTTTGATTGTTGTACTATTGTTCCCTTGCCGGGATATTATTGTTTTGATATTGTTTTCCCTTGCCGGGATTTTATAGTTGTACTATTGTTTCCTTGGCAGAATATTATTATTTTGATATTGTTTTCCCTTGCCGGGATTTGATTGTTGTACTATTGTTCCCTTGCCGTGATTTCATTTATTTACTTACCCTATTTGCCTTGTGATTGTTGTTTGGGTGAGGAAGAGCATAAAGCACGAAGGGTGATGCCATGCATTATTTTGGTAAGAGAGTGTTAAAGCACGAAGAGTGATGCCGTGCACATTTATATTATTCATATGGTGAGGAAAGAGTGTTAAAGCACGAAGGATGATGCCGTGCACATTTATATTATTCATATGGTGAGGAAAGAGTGCTAAAGCACGAAGGGTGATATCGTGTCGCATGATGTACAATTCCGTGCCGATTATATTGATTTCATGGTGAGAATGAGAGTAAAATCACGGAAGGGTGATGCCGTGCAGTTTATATTGATTCTTATGGTGAGGACGAGAGTAAAAGCTCGAAGGATGATGTCGTGCACTTGTCCTTGATTTTCCTGATTCTAATTGAGTTATGTTGTCCTTTACGTTCACTTTCTGTTTGCCGTGTTACCTGTTATTATCAATTCAAGTGTTTTAACTGTTTAGATCTCTTTACTGTTGTGATCCCTTGTGTTGGAATCCATAGTGTTTACAATACTTCGCCTTATTATTTTTATATGTTCAATACTTCAAATTTCAACAATTGTTACATTTTTAACTCAATTGATTTCTCAGCTAAATTTTTCTTAAACCGTTTGAGGTTGTACTTTACTTAGAAAGGAATTTCTTCTATGTTTTGATTTATTGATATCTCATATTAAAGGTAATAATTCATTCGATATTGTACTTTAATTGAAAAGGGTATTTTCTTTATCAAATGATTTCTAAATATAACTTCATCTTTTCTAGTTGATTTCCTAAATGAGTTGAAAGTTGTACTCTACTTTATATTAAGTAAATGAGACTCTTTGAGCATTCTTAAATTGTATTGGGTTATGGACCCTTTGAATTGAGTAACATGAGAATGTTGTTGCGAAATGTGAGACAAAAACATGTGGGCACAAGGTGCCTGGAAAAATATGATGATTTTATTAATGACAGATTATGATATAGGCACGAGGTGCCGGGAAAAATATTATGGTTTCATTAATGGCGCGTGAGTTGTCTGTGCAGTTGTAATATAAATATGTCCACGAGATGCCGTAAAAATATGAAAGTGGGCTGAGGCCTATATTATTGTGATTATGAAATAAGGCATCACAAGGTGACCTGTACTCGAAAGAATTATATTCGAAAGATATTTATTTAAAGGAAATATATTTGAAATATATATTCATTGAAAAGCATATTATCTCACAGATTATTACCTGAAAAATTTAAAGGCGAAAGACTTATATTTTAAGAACTTGATTAATTGATTGCACTTGTATTTATTATTTATTGAGAAACATTTATGTTGTTCTTGTTTTCTGCTATTTATATCACGGGTTGATCATTGTTGCCACCATTATATCTGCTTCCTATTATTTTTGTAAGCTATATTGCACAGGTTTATTTGGTAGTCTGGTTCTAGCCTCGTCACTACTTCGCCGAGGTTAGGCTAGGCACTTACCAGCACATGGGGTCGGTTGTGCTGATACTACACTTCTGTATATTTTTTGTGTACAGATCCAAGTATTTGATCGATAGTAGCTGTTCGTTAACAGTGGAGACTCGAGGTAAACCTGCTACAGCCTTCGCGGTCCTCGGAGTCACCTTAAATTGTACTTATTTCCATTTGTTCCTTTTGTTCAGAATAGTGATGTATTTATTTTGTATAACTACTCTTAGAAAAGCTTATGATGTCTACTGCCGGTTTTGGGAATGGTAAATTATTTAGAGAAATTTTATTTTAAGTTAATAAATATCAATGTTATTTCTGTTAATGTTAGGCTTATCTAGTTTAGAGACTAGGTGCCATCAAGAAACCCAACGGAGGTATTTTTGGGTCGTGACAAGTTGGTATCAGAGCTCTAGGTTCATAGGTGCTACAAGTCATAAGCAACTTTAGTAGAGTCTTGCGGATAGGTACGGAGACGTCTTTCATTCCTTATCGTGCGATATTGATTCAGCTTGAAGCGTATATCTTATGTTCTTTTGCATCTACTCATGTATGGAATTTCACACTGCGCCAATAGTTTGTGATACTATAATGGGGTTATAAGAGAGCTAAATTTGCTCAACTATTGTTACCATGTGTTGTCCAGAATTGGGGATGCAGAAGTATGGAAAGATATTTCAGTTGTGCGCATGAGGATGCAATATGTTTTGACATCTGATTGACAAGTACAATCTTGAAAACGTTTAATTGGTTACCTAATCATCACATGTGGATGTGGATCAAAATAAAAAAAAATATTGTTGGTGGTATTATAAACTATGTGGTTTGTGCCAAGATTTATATGTATAGAGTTTTACCTTTGTGATCGTTGTGCATAAATAAGGGTAAGAGTTACCCCCAAGGAATAATGAAGAGTATATGAATAAATAGGGTAGCTCAGCAGTATTAAGCCAGCATAGCAAAAGAGGAAATTGGCCGCCGGTGTTTGTGGCTAGCCTATGAAGAGAATAGACTAGCCAATTGTAACGACCCGATCCGTCGTTACGGTAGTTACCGCCCCGGTTTTCCCATTTTATGCTTCTATATGTTTCATTATATGTGTTTGAAGAATTTGAAGTAATTCGGATAGAGTTCGGTTAGAAATGAGACAATAAGTCTCTTTATGAGAAGGTTAGTTTGG
>MU755364.1:0-13412 GCA_026770625.1 Nicotiana glauca
CCCAAGGTCTCTATGATGCTCTGAATGCCCCAGCTCCCCTAGCTCTATGTTTCGATCCCCCTCCTCGTTAAGTAGTTCTCGAAAGTACGCCTGCCACCTCTGCTTGACTTGAGACTCTCCCATCCTCGTCCTTGATGCACCGAACTTGGTCTAGATCCCGCGCCTTCCTCTCCCTTACTTTAGCTAACTGGAATAACTTCCCGTCCCCGCCTTTCTCCCCTAATTCCTCGTACATGCGACCAAACGCCACGTTAGTGTTTATAAAATTTTCTAATGTATTAAAAAAGGTATGGATGTGCAACAAATTCAGCCGCCACCTGCAATTTTGACGCTCAACCTCGTGACTTCGGATGTGCATAAGCATCGAAACTAGAAATTAATACAACTAGAGAAGAAGTGATCAAATCTTACCTGAACTAAGGAAGAATACACGAAAAAGATAAGTTGTGGATTCTAAACATATTATGTGGATTGCCTTTTGGACATAAAAGAATATCCTATCTGCTCCATGGTCAATCCCAAAGTAACAGTAAGTAGAAAACGGAAGAGATCAAACCAAAAGTAGTTTGTTTTGTGCTATTCTCTTGAGATCGACTCCCTTCTTGTCCCGACCAAAACCCCACTAAGTCGTGATGGCACCTAACTTAATCCGCTAGGTATGCCAAACAGTATAAGTTACTACTACGATGAGAAATCATCAATATTATAAGTAAAACCGCAAAAGAATTCACTACGACTACTCCAAAAACTGCTAGTACAAGTCATGAGCCACTATGATTTAGATTTACAAAACTGATGTGAGAAATAAATACAATATCTGTTTGAAGTTTTCATAAACAGAAATGAAATTCTAAACTATCATGAACAAAGGTAGCTTGAATTCGGAACACTGGTACATCTCCAATGCAAGGCTTCGTCCTCCACAACTACTCAGCTTCAAAATCTGCGTGCAAAGTGCATAAGTGTAGTCTGAGCAACCGACCCCATATACTCGGTAAGTATCCTAACTAACCTCGGTGAAGTAGTGACGAGATCTCAGGTCAAGGATACTCACTATATATATATATGCAACTTGTAACTCAAAACATATGTGTCTACCCAGCAACAGAATCAGAGTCTTAAACATGAATTACAGGTACCACCAAACAGTGCACATAAAGGAGATGTGGGCCCAGTTCAACATATAAATAAGTTATGCATTTGATATCGGACAACACATCGACAATTGCATATAAAAGAGATATACACAGGTACTATTCTAGTTTAACAACTCAACATATGGAGAAGACATGAGTCAAATATTAAATAATACTTCCACAGCTGCACATTGAAAAGATATGCACGAATGTCAAATAATCCTCCTCCAGTTGCGTATAGAGAAAATGTGCATGAAATATCAATTAGTCCTCCAACAGTTGTATATAGAGAAGATATGTATGAAATATCAATTAATCCTCCTATAGTTGCATATAGAGAAGATATGCATGATTAAATAAGTCATGACACATGGATCCACATATAGAGAAGATATATACCGTGAACCGTCTCATCTGGTAAGACAACATTTAGAGAAGACATGCATAAAGACATGTATACATTTCGGAGCTAGCATATAGAGAAGATATGGAATAAAATCATGTATACATTCAAGGAGTTTGCAAATAAAGTAGAGATGCAAAGTCCAACCAAGGATCCAAATTCCATAAACCACGTCAACTAGAAACCTGTCGGTTTCTCACAATTTGCGCGTACATCATCAAGAGAGAAACATGACCGGATGAACCTAGGGGGATGGATTCTTATCCATACGTTGCATGGATAACTCACGTGCCAATAATAACTGCATGGACAATTCACCTGCCATAATTATATTACCGCATGGACAACTCACGTGCCAGAGTAACTCATCCCGCATGGACGACTCACGTGCTGCCAATCCAGTCCCTCACACAGATGGCATATACAAGAATAAATGCATACCAATAATGGATATCAAATCACATGTTCATGGACGGAAGAATATAGCATGCTAAGGTGTATGCATATGCGAGTGTAAAACTACAACTCAAATCAGGCGGATACGCCGTATAATCAACACCTACACATGATCTCTAGCATGATTTACGGAACTCACGTAGTCATACAAACCTTCAAAGCATGATAGCATGAAGCACAATATCTAAATATAGGCAGAGTTCCGCCTAAAAACTACCCTTCATGATCATACATAGCACCCGTATTTATGCTTGTCACCTCGTATATACATCGCTTCTCACACATTTCAATTAACAAACGAAGTCATGTCCTAAGGGTTATTCCCTCAACAAGATTAGGCAAGATATTTACCTCAAACAAGCCAAATCAATACTCTAAAACACTTTCCTGCTTGAATCGGCCTCCGAATAACTCGAATCTAGCCAAAAACAACTCATTAACATCAAATAATGTCGTAGGAATCAAACCCAAACGATAAAGATCGAATCTTTAATCAAATACTCAATCAACCAAAAAGTCAACTCGGGTCCCGCACCCTGGAACCCGACAAAACTCACAAATCCCGAACACCCATTCCAATACGAGTCCAAATATACATGTTTCATCCAAAACCAACTCCAAATCGGGGTTTAAATCTCCATTTTTGACTTTAGAAAAGTTTTGCCAAAACCCCCAAAATACACTTTCTTCTCTTTCAAGCCAAAACCCTCATTTCTTCTTTAAGATTCCTTGATTTAGAGCCAAAATCAATGATATATTCATGTTATAATCATATATTTGAGTTAGGTTTACTTACCCCAATGAAGTAGATGAAAAATTTCTCACAAATCACCTCTTTCCGAGCTCCAAAACTTTGTGAGAAAAATTGACTAAATCCCGAAATAAGTAAAAAAAAAAAAAGCAGCTGCTGTCCCTTCCCGAATCAGATACTAGATGATACCGAAACTCACATTTGATAAGCCCAACATAATCCTTGCGAGATTACACCCAAGATAGCTTTTTGAATAACCCAATTTGGCCTTAAAATGAGGGAGATATGATGTTTTGAAGCTTTTTGAATCACCCAATTTGGCCTTAAAATGAGGGAGGTATGATGTTTTGAAGTTTTAAAGGAAGTCTGAAAATTTCAGGGACATAGCGGTTATTTTTGGAATTATTGCACCAGAAAAATCAGCAATCGCAAAATCTTCATTTTAGCACCCAAAATTTATTCGGAACCTCCCGGACATAAATCATATATGCATTTCAATCATAAGACATGCTATGTATATGCTCGCGAACTCAAAACACCAAAAAAAGGTCGTATTGACCTGATATTGACTTGACCGGTCTCTCAACCAATGATCCAAAACATACCCGTGCCCCTCGGGGACCCATCCAATTATACTAACAAGTACAAATACATTATCCAAACTTATCCAAAGGCTCAAAGCACCCACGGGAACATCACAATACAAAATCAAGGCTCACACCCAATAGAATTTCTCTTTAAGTTGTTAAATCTTCACTCCTTCGACAGAGTGTCCGAATCACACTCACACACTTCAGATTACTTCCAAACTTTGTACACAAGTTCAATTCAACTATATAGACATGTCCAAAGTCTCGGAACAACAATGGTTAACTCTTCCAACTTAGCTTGTAAATCGAGAATCATTCTTCCAAATCATTCCCAAACCACTCGAAAACCAAAACTGACCATACACGCAAGTCATAATACATTATATGAAGCTACTCAAATTCTCAAACCACCGAATGCAATGCTAAAGCTCAAAACGACCTGTCGGGTCGTCACACTCCTAATAAAATCCAGGGTTGCGGCGGGGTTGTTAAGGAGATAATGGAAGTCATATAACTGACTCCATTCAGTTCGCATGGTGATCTCTTTCGTTGTGTGGGGCCTCCTCTCTCAAAGTTTGGATTCCCGTATAGAAATGTCTTGGGCATTTTTCTGTTGACAGTTTTTTTTTGGTTCATGAGCTTACGTTTTGTTTGGATATTCTATTTTTTGATATGAAAGGTTGAACAATATGGCTTTTGGTTTGTTGCTATACATAAATATTGGACCATACTCTCATGGTTATTGTCTGAAGGGTTTTCTTACCCCTACTCTCTGAAAGAACTATTCAACTTTGTATTGTCACTGGCATGTGGGGAGCCAAGTCATCTAATATGTGTCAGTAGAGAGTTAAAAAAATATACCTTTTCAATGTGTACTGCAAGTTACTTGTAAATTTTCTGGATCCTGTTTTTTCTTCTTTACAAGTAACATATTATCTGCAGAATTGCTATCTTTTATGATGGTGTTAAACTCTTAATACCCTTTGGTAATGCTTGAGATTTGATTTTTCAGAGTGCAGGTGTGCAGTTTCCTCAAAGACCTCTCGTCTCCTCCGAACCACATGCTCCCGCAAATGAGAATAAACATAATCAACGAGACAATGATCATGTCTCTTCTAGATGTGAAATAAAATTCCCACAAGCAGAGCCTCAAAAATTTCCCGACAACAGGTAAATGCTATATTGTGCCATACTTTTAATGGGAGAATGAAAAGACTTCATTAAGACAGTTCTCTTGGTTTTAGTGTACCAGGTAGTCTTAGAAGTTTAAGACATTGATGAATAAAGCCATCTCCTCTGTTGATTATTGGCCTAAATGGAGCAGAAAATACTCATTTTGTCCTTTCTCTGCTCTCTATATCCTCATTCTTAGTGCAGGCTGCATCCTGATTGTTCTCTCGATGGATGCTTCTGCCGAGCCAGCACCTGGAGGAATAGAAATTTAAAATTCTAAGAGAAAGTTCCGTGCATAGTCAGGCTCTTATGGAACTTTTATAACAACTTTTTATTACTCTTTTCTATATAGCTACATGATTTAATATGTCATTAGAAATTTTGAGTTAGAAACTTAAAAATGATATACAGAATGTTAGACTATCCAAAATGTTACACTCTGGTTCCCACCAGCTCTTGTTTCATAGAAATGTTAATTAATAAATAAAACCTAAATGGGTTTGTGCCCAAGGTTAAAGGGGGTTTGACATGTACTCTGTTGCATAGTCTCATGTCAACAAAGACCCAACCAAATAAAATGTCTTCCCTAAACCCCAAGGATCAAGAACCAGAACCAAATTATCCATGGAGAGCCTATACTCTTCCCTTCTAACGAAGTAATCAGAAAATCAGAAGTCGAGCAATCCTGAAAGATCAACATTCTTCACTTCTCTGGAGGTCCCTTTATCGTCAGTTTCTTCTCTCTGTTATTATAGTTCCATCACTCCTTCCCTTTTTACTGCCTTGCAGCATTGGACTGTTTACATTCTCCTTTTTTATAGTTTCTTTCCTTCTTCATCATTTATTTGCATATGTTCTTGACTTTGCTGCTTCACCATAGTCTTAAGTGATTTTTAATATGATGGGACCTTTACGAAATATTGCATTACTAGAAATCTTTAACCAATCTGATGATTATACAATTCATAGTCACGTGTCTTCCAATAAATCTGGAAAAGAAGGCTGCTGAAGTAGATTTCTTTCAAATAATCGAACACAAACGTACCCTGATGTGCAACGCAAATGCTTGGAGTTAAAATCTTCCTCCCTTTTTTTTTTTTTTTTTTTTAAGTGTTCCTTTTTTCCTAACTTTTTGTAAGCTGTTTTAGCCTTCACCTTTTTGTTGAATCTTTAGGCGTTAAATTTATTTAGTGAGAGAGCTTCTCTATAATGCAGTATCCTACAGAAGGCTGCCGCTGCCCTAGAAGTTCTAAGGGAAGTCCTTGATGCCGTCAACACTCAGCATCCTGAGGTATGTCGGGGTTAATCTAACATCTGTAAGTTTCTACGTTCTTTAATAGGGTTATGTGCAGTTGTTGGTATCGTTGGAATCATTTTCTCAAGTCACCATTACCAGTTCTGCTACCTAAGGTTTAATTTTTAGTGATAATTGTATGGTATTATAGCTATTGAAATAAATGGTTACTTGTGATTGACACAAGTTTTGTCCAGGCAATTTTGTTTGATTTGCTCTTCATTCAAGAGGTATTATTTGTCAGAGATCTGTTCTTTTCTGGCATACCTGGAAGAAAGTAGATTTTGTATTTAGTTGATTGTCTTGCCATGATTTATGATTGCTCGAGTTATTATGTTTGCATATATTTAAGCCAACTGTCAGTGTCTAACGTGCATACACTATGTCCAATTAAAACGTGCCATTTTTCGTCTGGGTTCAATATGGTCATAGACTCAAAATCATATAACGTGTACATATTGGTAGTATAGTTCTCAGCTTTCAGTCATTCCTTTCTGATAAGCAGTTTTGGCTGTAATTTCTTTTTCCTTTATCTTTGGAGAAGGTAAGATAATATTATTAAAGTATAGCACCTAGAAGATGCTGAGGTACCGGCTGTAATTTCTTTTATTTTTCTTCCTGAAGGGAGCAAAGGATGAGTTCACACTCGATCTTGTGGAGCAATGTTCGTTTCAAAAGCAACGTGTGATGCATCTTGCTATAAGTTCTCGGTAATGCTTCCTGAGTCCTGAATTCAATTGCTATGTGGTGGTCAGTGTAGAAGCAAGGAGAACCACTTTCTTTCGCACCAAATGACTTCTTGATAGACCCTTTTGTTTTCTATTGAACATGCTGGGTAAGTGATAGAGCAGAGTACCATATTTGAGATACATCTGTATAAGGGTCCCATATGCGAAATTGGGCATCAGTTTGGTTCTACACCCACTTCGGAAGGATTTCGCTAGAGTTTGCTTTGTTTCTTTCCCATCCATGTGGTATATCAAAGTGTTTGATGCTTAGGTTCATTTACGATGGGAAGAGAATGTTAAGCTTTTTTCGTTAGGAAAGCCAAAGTAAAATTTAAAAAAAAAAAATATAACAAGGAAAAATGAATAAGCTTGAGTTCACCTTTGGAGTTCTTTTTTTAATTAGTGCTAGACTCTAGAGTTTCAACTAACTGTGGAAGACATGAAATGAAGTATAATAAGAAGCACAACTATGATACAATTTTCCATCTTCGATATAAAGCGTGAAAGTTTCGAGATATTGAAACCCCCTCTGCCATGAACTTACAAATTTGTGCAAGTATGTATGGGCGAGGAGATACACAGGGAAGGGGGTTTGGTTCACGTGAACCCGTGCTCCCCTTCCTAAATCTCGTATAACACTACTCCTTTTTTGATTAATTACTTAGATTTCTATATCTCTTGTAGAAATGTAGGGTAAGATTGCGTACAATAAACCCTTGTGGTCCGGCTTTTTCCTGGACCCCGCGCATAGCGGGAGCTTAATGCACCGGACTGCCCTTTACTTAGATTTCTATATGTGAACCCAATTTCACGGGCGGTTTTCCAGTCATGCCCCATGACCCCTTTGGACGCGCCCCATGGCGTCCTTGCAAGCCTTCCTACACATAGTGCCATGGACGGCATTGTGGTCTTGGCCGTGCCAAGTGACAAGTGTGCCTGTGTCTATGTCGCCCCATCAATGGCCCTCGCGAACGCCCGACCACAAGCAGATGCTAACGGGTCGCGCCCCAACGCGTACTCGTTGTCAGCGCAATCAACCTATGCTCTGCGGCCAGATCTGCGTACGCATACCCTGATACTAAAGACAAGGTTGCGGCCCCTCCAAGTGCCACCAATGGACCTCCTTTTACCTTATAGGAATCTAGGTCCCTTTTGATGTAAATATTATAGTAGTTTTGCTTTATGTATTTCCATAAACACAGGTATAACCAAATCAGTGCACATAGAGAAGATGTGCCAAGTCTTATAACATTTTTAACAACTCACCATATAGAGGAGATATGCATTTATCATCAAAGGATCATCGATATTAGAATATAGAGAAGATATGCATTAAGAACAAGTCATTGTGCTCAAATTAACATATAAAGAAGATATGTACCGTGCCTTCACCTTCCAGTCAAAACAGCATATAGAGAAGATATGCATAAAGACGTGTATACATTTTAGAACTGGCATATAGAGAAGATATGCACAAAGAGGCATGTAGACATTTCAAAACTTCATATAGAGAAGATATACGATCAAAATATGTTATACACCCAAAGTATTTACAAATAGAGAAGAGATGCAAAAACCAAACACTGATTAGTTTTCCTCATACTGCGTGTACGTCATCAAGAGATAAACATGAGAGGACGACCCTAGGGGATGAATCCTTATCCACTCGCTGTATGGACAACTCACGTGCCATAATGTAACAATCGCACGGACTACTCCCGTGCAATCATAACTCAAACTGCATGGATCACTCACTCACAATCTAGTCCATATCACACAGAGACATACACTAGAATACAAGCATACGAACAATCGATATTAAATCACATACTCATGGACTGATAAAAGTGACATGATAAAGTGTATGCATGTGCGAAGTGTGCTACCATAGCTCAATTTAGGCATATACGCCACAAAATACTAACAATTATCATGTATGAACGGGAGATTAACCTACAGCTCACAAAGGGTTACAAACATATGAAGCGTGATAGCATGAAGCTTAGTATTCATTTCAAGGCATAATATAGCCTAAGCACTACCCCAAGCATGGATAAAAACCTGGTACACGCACACATTCTCATCCACCGCATATGCGTCACCCTCGGTACGTAGCCATCGTCAACAATTCAAGCAACTAGTGTCTCAAACCATGGCTAGGCAAGATACTCACCTCAAACCAGCCAAATCAATACTTCAAAAACTCTTTCCCATGCAAATCGGTGTCCGAACGGCTTGAATCTAGCCAAAAACAACTCAATAACATCAGATAAAGCTATATGAATTTGATTCCAAACAATAAAGCTTCAATCTTACATAATTCCCAAAATTTCAACAAAAGTCTACCCGGGCACACATGGTCAGAACCCGAGTCAAGGGGTAGATCGCGATTGCCCATAACCCCACGAGTCCAAATTTGTGATTAGATTTCAAAACTAAGTCCAAATCGACCTTCGAATCCTCAATTATTAGTCTCTTAAGTTGTAGGAACCCCCCAAATTTCCCTCAAAATTCCATGTTTTAGGTGTTAATAATCCATGTAGATTCTTGAAATAATACAAAAAATGTATAAATCACTTACCCCAAAGTCTTGTAGGAAAGTCTTCACGCCAAAATCGCTTTTCCCAAGCCGGGGGAATACAACTCTTAAATGGTATGCCTAAGGATACCCTTCGCAAATGCGGCATGTTCCTCGCGTCCGCGAAGCACAAAAATTCACTGCCCAAAACCAAGCCTTCGCATTTGCGGAAGCTCCCTCGCGAACATGATACCCAACGAGTCTGTCCCTACACGAATGCGACCAGGACATCGCGAACGTGTAGGTTATTGCTCCCAGCTCCCTTCGTGAATGTGACCCCTGGCGCAAAATTGAAGAAAGAAATCTGCCCAACTCAAAATAACCCTCTACGAACGGGAAGAAGGACCTGACACCGACAAAAATTTTCAATTTCAACCATGCTCCGGGTCATCCGAAACTCACCAGCACCACCCGGGACCCCGTCCAATCACACTCTTAAGTCCATAAACCATATTCAGACTTAATCAATGCCTCCAAACATATACGATAACATCAAACAACGAATCAAAGGTCGAAACACAAATTGAACTTCTCTAAGTTCATGAACTTCCAAACTTCTGACGCATCTAACCAATTCGAATTATAACCAAACTTTGCACCCTAGTCCCAAATGACAAAACGAACCTATTAGAACTTCTGGAATAATATTATGAATCTGATATCATCAAAGTCAACTCTGGGTCAAACTTATTAACTTTACAAACCTTCAAATTTTCAACTTTTGACAATTAGCGCCTAAACACCCTAGGAACCACCAAGGCATATGCCCCAGTCTAAAATCATTATGCGAACCTATTGGAACCATGGAATAACCCGTCTACACAAAAGTCAAACTTTGGTCTACTTTTACAACTTAAACTTCCAAATATGAAACGAAGTGTTCCCATTCACCCTAAAACCTTTCCGAAGCCAAATCAACCATCTTCACAAGTCACAAAACATCAAGCAAGCATAATGGAAACATCAAATAAGGCAACGGGGCTCAAATACAAAAAATGATCGGCCGGGTGGTTGCATGCCATCTACTTCCATTTTAATATAAATGATACACTTTGCTTACTTATTAGCTGTAAAGATATGTCACTTGGGCCTAACTCAAAAGCTAGCTCATGAGGGGAGGATTGCCCAAGTCCATATAAAGAGATCACTAGCCCATTCCCCAACCAATGTGGGACTTTAACCCCTCTAACAACCCCTCGCATGCCCAGACCACCATTGGATTGTGGACAATATATCATAGGAGCAAAAACGGGAACTGGTCTGGCTCTGATACCATGTAATGATATGACACTTGGGCCTAACCCAAAAGCTAGCTCCCGAGGGGAGGATTGTCCAATTCCATATGAGGAGATCACCAGCCCATTCCCAAACCAATGTGGACTTTAACCCACTCTAACATTAGCTGTACGTTTTTGTTTTCTTTTGCTCTTTACTTTTCTATCTTGGTTACCATTTTTCTGTCTCTTTTTGACTTTCCATTTTGGTCAATATTTTGAGTTTCAAAATCCCCAAGAAACAGAAATACCCATTCTCAAACGCCCTTTTTTTATTGAGTCTTCAACGAGCCTTCTCTCGAGCCTCAAGATAATTCTTCAACGAATCAACAAATTGGCGAAGTCTTTAAGAACAAAGGTCAAACCCCTTCCCATATTTCTTTATCAAAAATTTTTCCTTCATCCTTCTTTTATTTGGAAAGTCTAAGCAAAGAGGGCCAAAAATTCATATTCACGTCATTTTCGTGTGGAAGTATTTATAGTTATTGATTTGCAACTTTAGAAACTTGATAATTTTTTTTTAAATATAATGTCTAGTGGCTTATTTCTTGATATGACTAGTTTGAATCTGGTTGATTTATTTGCTAGTTTATATAAGGACAGAGTAGTGAAGTTGGTCGAGTATTATCATAATGAGTTTGCTATACAGAGAGAAGGTACTTAATGATGCTATTATTGATCGTTTTCAAATTATGAAAACTCGTCGAGGATAATTATAAAATGGATTAAGCTTTTTGTGATAATAGTATTGATTATAGTTTGCCCACCAACTTGTTGCCATCGTAATCTTTTATACAATTAAACCAAACGTCTCTCTTAAAGGCAGTGGTGCACCTATCCTCTTGAAATCCTTAATACTGTGTATGGACAAGTCCATGAATCGGGTGCATTACCATATGAAGATCCTACAAAATTTGGAGGTTGTTTGGATTGACTTTTAAGGTGGTCAAATCAGCTTTTAAGTTTTTTTTATAGCTTTTTTCAGTGTTTGGCAAAGCTATAAAATGCTTAAAATAAGTTAAAAACTGCTTAAAACAAACTAGAAATAATAAATTGGGCAACACCAATTTATTACTTTTTGGCTTAAAAGCTATTTCTGCCGAAAAATCACTTTTTTTAAACCAATCCAAATGGGCTCTTAATAGAAGCTGCACAACCACATATCACAAGAGGTAGAAAGAAAGTTGAGTAAGATAGAGGGACTTGAACATTTTGCTTTTTGTGACAACTGAAACTTCCACCCAGATCTCCTAACTTTTGGACTATTCCTGGACTGAATCCATCTTAAATTTAAGATATTGCTCTTAAAATAGCTTCATTATTACACCAACCTCTACTATATGTATGCTTTTCACTGACTTTCATAGAAGCTGCACAACCACATATCACAAGAGGTAGAAAGAAAGTTGAGTAAGATAGTGGGACTTGAACATTTTGCTTTTTGTGACAACTGAAACTTCCACCCAGATCTCCTAACTTTTTGACTACTACTGGACTGAATCCATCTTAAATTTAAGATATTGCTCTTAAAATAGCTTCACTATTACACCAACCTCTACTATATGTATGCTTTTCACCGGTCTTTCTTTGTTATGTTTGTGTCTGAAAGGATGATGTCTTCGGTGATATTCGGAGTAATAAAGCATGTAGATTTATAAAAAATATTGAAGAACCATACAATATTATCTATTTCAGTCCAAGATCGAGTTTGGATGATATTCTGGTCAAGCATGGTCCTTATGAAACATGAATCTCCAAATAGGACTAAGCTTTTAAATATTTTAGTGAGGGTTTTTGTAGATTCCACCAACAACAAACCCAGTGAATTCTCACAAGTGGGATCTAGGGAGGGTAAGATGTACGCAGCCTTACCCTAACCTGGGCGGGCAAAGAGGCTGTTTCTGATACATTCGACTAAAGAAAAGATAAAAAGAAGTAGTTACAACAAGTAGTAGTAAAACAAGATAATAAGAATGCCGAAACCTAGATAGCAATTGACGATAAGCAGTAATCGCAATCTAAAAATAAAAGATATCATACTAACACTCATCTATCAAGCTGAGGAAGACAAAGGAAAACACCCGACTACCTACTAACCTTCTAGCCTAGTCCTCGACCTCCACACTCTTCTATTAAGGGTCATGTCCTCAGTAAAGGACCAGTTGCACCATTCCCCCTTATTACCTCTATCTAAGACTTATTTGGCCTACCTCTATCCATCCTTACACCCGTCAAGACTAACATCTCACACCTTCTAATTGGGGCTTCTGCGCTTCTCCTCTTAACCTGCCTGAACCATCTCAACCTTGTCTCCCGCATCTTATTCTCCACCGGAGCGACTCCCACATTATCCCGAATAACTTCATTCCTAATCTAATATTACTTGGTATGCCCATACATCTATCTCAACATCTTCATTTTGGCTGCTTTCATATTCCAGACATGAGAGTTCTTT
Source organism: Nicotiana glauca (assembly GCA_026770625.1). Lineage (NCBI taxonomy): Eukaryota > Viridiplantae > Streptophyta > Magnoliopsida > Solanales > Solanaceae > Nicotiana > Nicotiana glauca. The sequence continues at coordinate 12,839 of MU755364.1, forward strand.
GATCGGCCAGCACTAAGCACTACTTTGTAGAACTTATCTTTAAGTTTCAGTGGCACATTCTTATCACACAAGACACCAAAAGCGAGCCTCCACTTCACCACCCTGCTACGATACGATGTGTGACATCCTAATCAATATCATCATCACCTTGTATTATTTACCCAAAGTACTTGAAACTCTCTCTTTTCGGTATGACTTGTGTATCAAGCCTCACATCCATGTCCGCTTCCCGGGTAACGTCACTGAACTTGTACTCCAAGTATTCCGTCTTGGTTATGCTCAACTTGAAACCTTTAGACTCAAGTCTGTTTCCAAACCTCTAGCCATTCGGTAACACCACCTCGCGTCTCGTCAATTAGAACTATGTCATCAAATAACATACATCATGGCATCTCTCCTTGAATGTGTCGTGTTAATGCGTCCATCGTCTGGCCCGATCGCTTTACCCGTGCTCGTCCTACCTATAGCTCCCTAGACCTCCCCAACTCTTATGCGCCTGTAGTACCCAAAATCTCGATGACTCATGTAGTGCTCCAAACTAGCTCTCTAATCAACTAAGATGCTTACCACCCCC
>MU755364.1:14661-40686 GCA_026770625.1 Nicotiana glauca
AAATACAACTTAAACCCGTCTGCTTCCTGAGCTTTCTTTCCCACCCCTCCTTCTGGACATAAGCTATATTGATCTTCCTCTTCCAGAGAAACTTCGCTAACTCATATACTTCTCCGTCAATGTCCCTATGCTCCAGGACCCAACTCTCACCCTAGAGGTTCCCTTACCCCCTACCCACCACCACCCACGCCCACCCCAACCGAGGATATGACCTACATTATCATTGCTCACCACAGCCACTATAGTCTAAGGGGTGCTAAATTTTCATTGCCACTAAACCAGCAAATAGCTACAATAGGGAAGTAAAATAACGGAGCAAGCATGCAAAATATCTAACTAAGATACCAGCAAGAATGAAAGAACTATCAATTCAAATTAATGCAATATAAGAAATCGGAAGTGCTACAATAGTAAAGCACAAGAGACAGAAATACCTAAAACGGGACACAGCAAGAAGAGGGGAATCAAGTCAATGCAATTTAATTTGGCTTTTGTAGATTCCGTGCAGAAAATTTGAAGAGAAACAGATGTGGAAGCAAGAAAGTTCTGAAACACTTTGCAGATATAATTTCTATTTTCAAATGTTTATATGTAAGATAAAGTGAAATGGAACACGTCAACTTGCCACCAGCAAAGAAGATTATGAACACTGCTGATTACTGCTGCTCTGATTTTTAAGCGTTGGACATTTTTCGTGTCCTTTCCTTTAATTTCTTTTGATGAGCTTAGATTTACATCTCTATTCCTACATATCTTTCTGCATATATCGAAGATTATTCATGCTCGCATATTCTAGGGATGAAAAGGTGGTCTCCCAAGCAGTGGAGCTGAACGAGAAGCTTGATAGAGTTCTCAAAAGACATGATGCACTTCTTTCTGCTTGGCCAACCTCCACATCAAATCCACATGATCATGGGCAATCAGATGAAGAAGAGGAGGCTGAACAGCTCTTCCGAAGGTATGCCTTCTTAGAATGTCAGACTTAACATGGAAGTATGGAACCGTGTGAAATATACTGGTAGTTTCTTTTTGAACTTTGAATCATTGCTGTTGGTTACCTCTTAACAACCAGCCTTTTTTATTTGGATGACACTATTGTTGCTTTGGTTTTTAACATTATGTTCAACTTCATAGAATAAGAAAAGGAAAAGCTCGGCTACTGCCTGGAGATGAAGACTACCAAGTAGAACGTACTTTTGGATTGCTAGGATCTGCAGTTCCAGGGAATATGCTACATCGTCCCCTTATAAGGCCAGCGCCTACAGAACAGAAGCAAGAAAACAACACTGGAAAAGCAGCTGTCACAATACCTCCACCTCCTTCAAAGCATGCTGAGAGAGAACGGTTCTTCCAAGAAAACAAGTCTGAGGGTTCTACTCTCTCTGGCCACATGAGAGGCCTGTCCTTACATAGTCGCAACGCCAGCAGCTCTCGCAGTGGCAGCATTGATTTCAGTGAATAAGACTTTCTCAAACCATGTTATTTTCCCTTCTTTAATTGAAGTTTCTTTCACCTGTATCAAGCCTTTTCTGTTGAGTGCTATTGTTAGTCATGCCTGTGGATATTGTGGGGAGGGGGTTATTAGGTTATCATCATTTTTATACGCTAGCTTAATTTTCCATGGATAATCTATGGGGAGCCACATTATTTTACAGCAAACATTTGTCTGCCGCTTCCAGTTTTCTACTCAAGTCAACCCAATGGCCATGGATTTTGTTAAATATGACGTTCATATGAAGATAAGTAATTTATTGTGATGGGCATTTATTCTTGTGATCGAAGGAGCATTGCTGTCTTTGCTGAGGTGTAATTTTTTTATTTTGGAGCTTTTTAGAGAGTTACAAGTTCAATCGACGTGCAGGGATTTTTTTTTTGCCGAAAATCCCTTTTCTTTTAGTTATGTACACTAAAATTAGTTGTTCCCAGTCATTATAGAAATTTAGGAGATATTTAATTATAATTTTTTAGCTTTACCCTTAACATGAATTTTACTAGAATTAAGAACCATGTAAATAGACAGGTTGAAAAATTAATAAGTGATAGATTGGTCAAATTATTCTTCTTATTAATTATGGGTTTGTAGAAGGGATTTTTACCTATCTATACTATATACGAAACTTATTTACCTTCCTTACAATTTATCAATTATATACAAATTAATTTTAAAGAGCGTCCCTTGATTGTAGGCTCTTACTTTGGTAACCAAATCCCACACCTTCAGCCAGTTGCCCAATAATATCTCTTGGTATCTCTCTTTGTTCTTCCTCACTTTGTTTTCTCTGATAATCTCTCTTCATCTCACTCTTTGTTCTTACTCACTCTATACTTCTCTGATAATAATTGTCGGTAGACAATTCGCTATGCCACCTCCTAAAGCAGCAGGTTGATGTGTAGATTTCACTGGATCATGGGAGGTTTCTCCTGAACTTTGAGAACAACAATGAGTCATTAAAAAACTTCGAAGCCGTGATTTCGAATTGGGATTTTACAAAAAATATTATTTGTTTGGATTGAGTGTTACTGCAAACGATTGAGAATATTCTATGAAGTTTATATCACAATTTTGAGGGTATTTTGTGAAGATTATGATTAGATTTGGCTGGATTTTCAAATTAAAATTCGAAGAACCAGAAAAACACACCACATACAAAATATATACAAATCATATACAAAATACATACGAAAGATATATTGTAAAAAATTTGTATGAAAATTGTAATTAAATTGTATGATGTTATAGTTGTATTTAATTGGTAAGAGTGATATATGAAAGTTGTAGATAACTTGTAAATAAGTTGTATACCATATAATTAGTTGTATGAAATTTATTTTTAGTATGTATGTTGTTGTAGATATATCAAATTTTGTATTAAATTTATTTGAAATTTATTTTTACTTCATATGCTATTGTACCATACATTATTCTTTTCTTAAAACAAGTAATTATGGCAAAGAGAGAAAAGAATGGCGTTAATTAAGGTTAAAAATAAGTAACAAACAATTGGAATGAGTCTTATTTAGATGGAAGAACAATTTAAATTTTGTTCCCTTCAGTTATGCCCTTTTTCAAGCAAAAAATTCATAATTTAAGGCACTAATAATGGATTATACATAAATTGTAAATAAAACTTGTTTAAGGCGGGTATACAAAATATGGATAATTTTGATAAATATGTTTCAAATATTGTATAGGAAGGAAAATACCCCTTTGTAGAACCTTATCGTGACGGGGAATAGGTTGATTGACGCAAAAGGAACTTTTTGGAGGTGAATTTAGCGGAATGTCTTTTAAAAAATAACTTTAGACCCGCACAAACTCTTCAGGGGATTCTTTACCGGATTAATGTTCATCGAAGTCGACCGGATTGCCATACTTTTTCTTTTCAGGATTTTTTTACCAATCCGGTAGAGTTAATGTTTTTATTGCTTTACTTATCTGTTAAGTTGTTCATTGAAGTCTGCTGAATTTTCATACTTATGCTCTTCAGGGATTTTCTACCCGGTCGGTAGAGGTTATGCTATGTTTTGTCTACTTATTTGTTAAGTTATTCATCCAAATCTAAAGAATTGGTATTTTTTTTAATTGTTTTAACAAAGTATTTTTTGAATTAGCAACTTTAATTTCGATCAAACCACCCCACATCTACTCAAAATGATCTCAATTTGAAATAAAGCTTTCAAATACCAGCACGAACAATCCTCAATTACCAATTTAGTTAAACCACCAAATTAAAAGGACACATTTTATTTTCTTAAGCACTTTCAAAGGTCCAACAATGAAGTTTTGAGATTATACAGTAAATCACCAAAATTAATGTCTGAATTAAAAGTGTAAGCACAAATTATCAAAATTGAAACGATTTTAACAACAAAATAATCATTAATTAACTTTTATTTTCCACCATCAAACAAAAATATTAAGCTTTAAAATTTTAAAAAAACTATGGGGTTTAAGTAAAATAATGGACGTTTTGCTAAGACCATAAAAAAAATGGGGACATTCTGCCAACACCATCCCGTTGGAGGTCACGTCGTGCTAATTTCTGAGTAATACACTTCTATTAGTTAATAAGACAAAATAAATGAGGTGTAAGGCGCTTGTATAAGCCAAATGAGATTGGGATAATTCTCAAGTGATTTCACAAGTTGTAGACAAGAACTTTGCTAAGTTTTGGCTAAACCATTGATATTCTTAATAATAAATGAAAAAACAGTATCGAGATTAAGCATATTTTTGTAGAAAGTAAAAACATCTCAAGAAGGGTGTCAAATGAAAGTGACCCACTAAAAGGTTACTTGGGCTAGGTCAAAATGACACAATGTCGCAATTCAATTTGACATCTAGGCTGCGACATGGCACCAAATTATTCGTCAAACGAATCCACAAAGCTAGACCATGGTGATATCGACGAATTTGGCAAATAAAAGCTAAACTAATGAAGCCTCATAGATAATAAGTGCGGAACCAAAATACAGTTGTGAAGTCAAACATAGAGCACTAGAATCTATGTACAAGTGATACGAGACACAACTTGAAGATAAAAGACATACTGAATAGAAATATAGAAATTGATGTCGTCTTCCCAAACTAATGGCGCCTCACATCAGCTGATAATACTGGTAACTAGCTGGACTCACTGCTCAACAGCTGGATCACACTCAATAAGACATGAAAAATGCAGTAATAGAGAGCCTAAAAGACCCAACAAGATCAGTGACTTGCGCTCTCATCTTACCTCTGAGACGAGTTCCCAACACCGGTGGAACTGAATCATAAGCTATACAGAAATATACTAAAAATTCCTAGTACAATACTATCTAAACAAAGAGTAAACAGTAGTAGAAGTAAGGACAAAAGGTGACTACGAGACATGCGAGCACCAAACAGGTGTACCTTAAAGTCTCCAAAATATATGGTCAAATTACTGATGCCTATCCTGAGCTGAAGTACTTGGATCTGCACAAAATTATGCATAAGCTTAGTATAATTACACCACAACGATACCTAGTAAGTTTTAAGCATATAACCTCGGTAGAATAATGACGAGGTTAGGTGAAGACACCTACTAGGATAAGAGAAACTGAACAAAGTATAGTATACACAAATAATGGAAGATGAAGAAATAAATGACTATAAAGCAATTCAATAATGTAATCTAACAATGGAATTTAAAGCAATAAAGGCAACAAGAAATATACACATGATAAGAACATCAAGAAAACAACAGAGACAAATACAAAGCAAATAAAGAGATAACAAAACTCTTTACCCAACAAGCCTCTTTAACATAGAATGTACAACAAGAATCACAACCGAGGTACCGCCTCGTTTCCATATTTTAAAAATTCAAAATCACAATCTTTTCTTATACCGCCGCGTGAGCCATACATTTAGATATTTTGAAAATATTTTTTCGAAATAGCTACACGCACTTTAGCCCCCTTATGTCACCGTGTGACTTCAAGTAACTCCTTTACTAGCAACACACACATAAGTCCCACCTTATGCTACCGCATGCACATTAAACCTTATCCTTATATAGCCGCATGAATGTCACAACACAATAACAACTCGTACCGCAAGTGCTCATATGTCACAACTTGCCAAAATTAATAATACAAAAGTTACCACAATATATAGCCCAAGGCTCGATCACGATGTGAACAAGAATTAACAACAAAATGAACGAGAATTATTTAACAAGGAAAAATATCTCAATAATCAACAACTACAAATAAGAATATCTCGACAATAAAGGAGGTAACATAACAACAAGAGAGACAACAAAGGCAATTGAGGCATATAAGAGCATGTTTAACAATAAGGGATAGAGCATATGATAACAACATCAAGTAAAGTATGTAAGAGAAATTTAACAATAGAAGATCTAACATGATGTTTCAATTTCTAATTAAATGCATGAAAGAGTCTAAGAGTCTAAACCGGTAAAAATATGTCACGATTCGGATTTTTCACCCTCGAGAATCGTGATGGTGCCTACTCGTGAAAGCTAGACAAGCCAACTATTAAGGTTTTACACATTAACAATCAACCCAAACAATTATAAACGGTAACTATAGCTAAACAAATGAAAAGTGCAGAAGAATTAAAATAAATCCAAATACTCCAATACATGTCTACCTACGAATCTGGTGCCCAAAATTCATGAACATCTAATAATTCCTACAAATACTGGTCCGAAAAGAAAAGTACAACTGTTCTCGGAATGAAAAGAGACAGCAAAAAGCTAAAACAGCGAAGAGGGACTTTAGGCTCTGCGGACGCTAGCAGATCTACCTTGGTCTCCCTGGATTGAAGGCAGCTACCTCAGCTACTCACTGGGTCCGGTACCGAAATCTGCATAAAAGAGTGCTGAGTGTAACATCAGTACAACCGAACCCATGTATTGAGTAGGTGTCGAGCCTAATGATCACGCCCTACTCTAGTCCTAAAAAGGATAAGCAGTCGCTGCAAATATAATCCGGTCTAAAAGTCCGGAGTCGAATCCCACAGAGAACTAAAGTTTTACAATAACTGTTCAATATCACTCGGAAGACAAGCTCGAACAATTCTTAAATTATAATATTAAGATTTTATATCTAACTAATTAACTAAGAAACTAAAAAAGTAAACTAACAACTAAAGATACTAAGGGTTGGAGATTAAACTTAGGAGGTCTAGACTTATGATTTCCCCAAATGTTGGAATCCTTCATGCAATATTCCCTACAATCTCGCATATATATTCTCTACTGATCGTGAGCACTTTAGGTGCCGTAATTCTCTCTCGAGCAACTACAATAATTTACTAGACAAATTCTTTCAAACTACGCTAGTTGGCTTTATCCAACCGCTCATTATGACCACATCAAGGCTTTGTTATTTTTAAACCTGCCTTTAAACCTGTTGTATTGATTTCTCACATACATTAGGAATAACGTTGTTCAACAACCACCTAAATATGTATCCTTTCTCAAGCAACACATAATAAATAGGCACATCCAATCGATGGCCATTCAATTAACTGAAATAAGCACGTAGTTGAACAAATAGACAAATTCAAAGGTCAAATTATATGAAAACATAACAAGAATTCATCCTCCAAGAGGTTGCATCAAAACCCTAGATAACAAATTAGCTATTTATAATAGTTTGCAAAAATATAATACTAGAATTCATAACCAATAATGGAAATAGGAAGAAGAAATTGAAATACTCGTAGAAGAATTCTCCTCCTTGATCCCAGTGTGTTCTTGCTTCCTTAGGCCGAATCCCCGGTCTCCTTAGCCTCTTTAGGTCTAAAATATGTCATAAGTGTGTCAAAATACCATTTTCCATGTATATATACCAAGTAGGGTTGGGCCCAAACAATTATATCTTCTCTTACATGGAAAATGACACTTTTTCCGGACATGAAGTGCGCAGCCGCGCTTGGACTGCGGTTGGTCCGTGCATATCCACTTTGATTCTGCCTGACAAGTGTGGCCTGAGCGCAGCCATGCACTTGACGCGCACTTTTCGCCCTGTTCTCTTAGGAATCTGGAAAAACGTAAAATGTGAAAGTTGTATCTCTTTTGAGTTATCTTTCCAACCATATATTGTGGAGCCCAAATGGAGTTCTGAACGAAAATTTATATGTATTTTACTAGACAGTGCGCAATATGCCTACTCGATTCGTCGTTCGTTCTTAACTATCATCCGTTGATCCCCGAACACAATCCCGGCTTAATTCCTTGGGCTTTTACCCAGACTTCAAAGCTCCAAATCACTTGAATTCATTCCATAACCTCTACATAGCTTGGAATCACTCCTACAAAGTATAAAATACGCAATTAGTGCAAAACACTAGCGATTAAAGCGCAAACTCAATTAAAGTGCAGTAAATTGAAATGTAATAATCGACTAAAATACGTAATTATAGCCTATCATCACCTAACCTCGGCGAAGTAATGACGAGGCTAGGACACGACAATCATGTATATCTGTGCAGTTAAATCATATACAAAATAGAAACATAATAACATAAATCAACAGAATAAGGTGGGAAGGGGACATGCTGCGGGGAATATCAGACTCTACAATAAACCAATAAAGAAGCATAATGATCATTATATCTATATCAACAAGAATAATGAAATGGTAACACATGCACGACATTACCCTTCGTGCTTTTACTCTCGTCCTCACCATATGAATCAACAGAAACGGCACGGCATTACCCTTCGTGCATTATTCCTCACAATATCGGCACGACATCACCCTTCGTGCATTAAATCTCAAATCATGACACGACATCACCCTTCGTACATTAACACTCATAATATCGGTACGACATCATCCTTCATGCATTATACTCACTCACAATATCATGAACGATATCACCCTTCGTTCTTTACAGTCTTACTTACCCAAACAATAGAAACAAATACGTCCCGGCAAGGGGATCAATAGTATCAACAATAACATCCTGGCAAGGAAATCAGCTATAACCAATCTTGTTTTCAATAATTACTTTACAAAATGAAACTCAACTTGGGTCAATACTCAACAATATTCAATTATCAAGAAACTTTCATAAGCTATGTTCAACATTAATAATCATCAATTTGAGCAGTATCGGTAGATAGTAGAGTCGCAACAATTATAATATAAGACTCACGGGCATACTTGACACCAACGTATAGATAATCCTCACCACACCTATACGTCGTACTCGATACTAATACATAGCAAATAATACCACAACTCCTATTCCCTCAAGCTAAGGTTAGGACAAATACTTACTTCGAATCTGCGGACAAGATTAAGCCTCAACTACCGCTTTACTTCTCGTTTTCATTTTCAATTCGCGTGTATCTAGTCATAATTTACTTAATAATATCAATAAATACTAAATAAAGCCAATTATAATTCATGAAATAGATTTCCCAATAATTTTCCCAAAAAGTCAAAACCCGACCCCGGGCCTGCTTGGTCAAAACTCAAAGTTCGAACCAAAACCCAATCACCCATTCACTCACGAACTCAAATATGAATCGGGCCTCAAATTGAGGTCCAAATCACCAAAATTTGAAATCTTAACTTCTACCAAAAACACCCAATTTCTCATGAAAAGTCCTAGATTTTGAAGTGAAATCATGTAAAAAAAAATATTATAGATTGAAGAAAATAAGTTAGAAATCGTACCTATGATTTAGGGAAGAACTTGCTCTTGAAAAATTACCCTTAGGAGTTTAGGTTTTGAAAAAGTTGTAAAATGAAGAAGAATCCTGTCAAATTCCCACTTAACAGGTCGCAGATGTCGCAATTGCGAAGAAAATTACTAAGAACTTCGCATTTGCGACTCCTGGGAATTACTAAGAACTTCGCATTTGCAAAGAAATGCTTGCAAATGCGAGCAAGGCTGGCCAGGGCATATTTCGCAATTGCGATCAGCCCCTCACAATTACCACACTGACAGACTTTGCAATTGCGATCCTAATCTCGCAATTGCGAGATCTGAGGCCAATACCAGAACTGAAACCTGCAACAATTTTTTCCTAAGTTCAAAACACCCCGTAGCCTATCCAAAACTCACCAGATCCCTCGGGGCTCCAAACCAAACATGCATGCAAGTCTAAAAATATCATACAGACTTGCTCATGCGATCAAATCATCAAAATAACATCAACAATTACAAATTTAACCTCAAATTTATGAAATTTCAAGAACGTTGAAATTTTCATTTTCTTAACTAAAGGTCCGATTTTGTACCAAATCAACTCCGATTCTTATCAAATTTCACAAATTTCACTTATTTATTATTTTAAACCTATACCAGGCTCCGAAACCAACATACGAGTCTGATATCATCAAGAACATGTATCATTTCATTTCAAAAAGCCTTTATATTTTCCAGCAAGCAATGTTCTTTAAAAATTCTTTTCTCGGGCTAGGGACCTCAGAATTCGATTCTGGGCATACGCCCAAGTCCCGTATTTTACTACGGACCTTACGGGACTGTCAAATCATGGGTTCGGGTTCGTCAAAGTCAACTTTAATCAATTTTAAAGGCCAAATTCATTATTTTCCTAAATTGCATATAAAAGCTTTCCGAAAACGCGCCTGAACCGCGCACACAAATTGAGGTGAGACAAAAAGAGGATTTTAAGGCCTCGGAACACAGTTTTAACTTCTAAAATAAGGGATGGCCTTTCGGTTCATCATATTCTCCGCCTTTAAAACAACCTTTCGTCCTCGAACGAACATAGAAAAGTACTTGAGTCGGTGAAAAGATGAGGATAACGGCTCCGCTTATCGGACTCAGACTTCTAGGTCAAAATACCACATATAAGCATATGTACACACTCGTCACCTCGTGTACATGTCTTTCACATAATCCAAATAACACAGATCAACTCAAGTCCTAAGGGATAGTTTTTCCCACACAAAATTAGACAAGATACTTATTTCAAACAAGCTAAATCAATCCACTAATATGCATTTCCCCTGAAAGTCCAACTTCGAACGGCTCGAATCTAGCCAAAATAACTTAAACCATAAATACAAATCATAGGAAGTAATTTCGGATAATAAACTTACAATCTTTAAAGAAAATAAAAAAGTTAACCATGAGCCCGCACCTTGAAACCCGACTAAACTTATTAAATTAGAACACCCATTCCGATACGAGTCCAACCATACTAAAATTATCCAATTTCGACCTCAAATCGACCTTTAAATCCTCAATTTATAGTTTAGGAAAGTTTTTACAAAATCCCCCAATTTCTCCAACTCAAATCACTAGTTAAATGATATAAACAATGATGGAATCATGAATATTACATAAATCCGAGTGAAAAAAAAAACTTACCCCAATACAATCCTAGAAAATTCCCTCCCAAATTGCCCAAAACCGAGCGCTCTAACTCAAAATGTGGAAAATGGAATAAAACTTTGATTCACTCCTATTTCTGCCCATTTATTCTGCACCGACAGACCAACAACCGCTTCTACGGCTTCACATCTCCGAAACATCATCACGGATGTAGCTTCTTATTAAGCCCGGAAGAATTGCTTCTGCTGACCAATATGCGCACCTGCGCATTCGTTTCTGCGGAGAAACAACCGCACCTGCGGTCCCTTGCCAAAGTCCGAATTCCGTATCGATGGAGCCTTGCCCGCTTCTGTGGTTGTGCATCTACACCCCTATATCCGCACCTACGGAGCCAGTCCATCAAGCCCAAAACTACTTCTGCAGCCAAGTAGCCGCTTCTGTGGCACCGCGAATGCACCAGACTTCAGCATTCTCAGCATTTCCTTCTAAGTGCTCAAAGGTTAAAACTCAACCTGAATCACATCGGGGGCCCGCGGAACCCCATCCGAACATATCATCAAGTCCCAAAACACAATACGAACCTACGCGAGGCCTTAAATTATATCAAAAAATATCAAATCTACAAATTACACCTCAATTCAAGCCTCTAGAATCAATGAACATTTAACTTCTAGAACTAATGAATCATATCAAACCAACTCCGATGAGCTCAATTTTGCATGCACGTCCCAAATGACACGAAGGACATATACCAACTCCCGGAATCATAATCCAACCCCAATATTAATAAAGTCAACCCTCGATCAAACTTTTTAACCTTCCAAACCTTCAATTTTTCAATTTTTCAACTTTTACCAAAAAGCACCAAATGAACCTATGAACCTCCAAATAAACATCCGGACATACGACTAAGTCCAAAATTACCATACGACACTATTGGAGCCATTAAAACTCCATTCCGGAGTCGTTTAGACAAAAGCCAAACTCCAGTCAACTCTTTCAACTTAAGCTTCCAACTTTGGGACTAAGTATCCCAATTTACTTCGAAACTCTCCCGAAACCAAACCAATCACCCTGGCAAGTCACCTAATCATAATTGAACATAGAGGAGAAAAATTAATAGAGGAACGAGGCTAAAATACTTAAAATGACAGGCCGGATCATTACAGGCTGTACGAGAAGCTAACTAAGTGATAAAGTATGCTAAACAACTCAACAAAGTCACAATAACTCGTAAAACTGCTAAAATTATTAATTTGTATAGATACATATACTGCGACCCTTGAAATCTATGCTGGATATTGTAGGAACTAACTAATCTAGCTCATGCTTTCCCCACACACAAACTAGATAGTTTAAATCCATACAAACAACACATATAATATGGCTTTGATGAAAAACAACTGTTTTAAGAGTTAAAATCTCACATTCCTTGAAAACAACAAACTTTTACTTTATTTGAATGCTCAAGCTATCCAAATGATCTTCAATAGACACAATTTAATCAAAATAATGAATAACGAATCCAAATTAATCTAGAAGAACTATTCTCGTAATTTTAGGATAGTCCGAAGTCAAAATCAACTCTCGGTCAACTTCAAAGTCAATCCTCAGGTTAACAAATCAAAATTCAAAACAAATCTTATGGGCGTGTTGCTCGTTGGCTAAGGAGTTCAAATCTATAATTAAAATTCAATTTCGATACCATTTGGTTGGTCAAAATACCAACCTACCATTTTTAGGTCTGGTATATAATACTTCCTTCGTTTCATATTATTTGAGGTAGTTTGACTCGGCGTAGAGTTTAAAAAAAAAAGAAGACTTTTAAAAATTGTGGTCTTAAAAGCTTAAGGAGTAAAATGTTTGAGGGGTCATGCCAATTGTGTGGCTATAAAAGCTTCTCATTAAGGGCAAAGAGGGTAAAATAAAGAGTTTAAAGTTGAATCATTTCCAAATTTAGAAATATGTCATTTATTTTGGAACGAACTAAAAAGGAAAGTACCTCATTTAATATGAAACAGAGGGAGTATTCAATTTTAGCCTTTGAATCTCATATTTCATTGGTTTAAATTATATCAAAATCAAGTATGATCTCAAGACTAGTGTAGAAAAATCATAGATTAAACTACAGATCAAAACTCTAACTTTTCTCCTTAAACAAAGCTCAAATCCCCGAAATGTGCCAAAAATGGCTGTTGTATCAACTGATACTTATAGGCTGTAGGAGTACTCCTCGGGACCTGTAGCAGCCGAACTTGACCTTTGCAGTCTCGATCAATAGCTCACAGTCGCACAGAACTCTGGCTAAGAATTTGCCGGACTGACATTTCCCTACGCAATGCATGTCCATCTAACTCTTCACGATCGCAATATCCTCCACGCGATCCCATTTAAGGAAGCTAGCACCCAAAAAATTCTGCAACATGCAATATTCAACCAATGCTTCTAAAGTAAAATTGAGCCCCTCAAGTCCTAAACCAACTATAATCGTAGGTCACAAAATACCATATGAACCTATGAACCGGCATGGATCAATATTTGGTTAAAACTAAAACCAAACTAATTTAATGAGTTTTCAATAATTAAACCAAATATAATAAAAAATTATTAGTTTGGTTTTATTTGATTCGGTTTTTCAGTTTTGACCTGAACAATTCATAATAGCTTGAAATCACAGAAATTAATCAAGAACAATAGATATAAGGTATATCAATCAGAAATTCGATAAGCATCCTTATCAAAATAAGATAACCAAAGTAAAATTCAATTTTAATATTCGTATATAGACATGATATGCATTAGGTAGCACCTATTTGAATGCTTCTAAATCTAGGATGATCATGCATGCTCAAACTCATTCATAATCAATATCAGTCTATCTCATGTGCTCCAACATAATCCAGTACATCCCACTTGTTCCAACACGAAACACATATCACCTATGCTCACATGGCCCAATGTCACATGGGTAATCGCCCAATTCCGGAGGGATGAATCTATATCCTAGCACCACATGAAAATGCATCATGCCATAATGATAACGCCAAATTATGCCTTGTAAAAAGACATACACGGACGTAGCAAATATAGTCTCAATTATTCTGCCCAGAGTCGAACCACAGAGAATTAACCTATCAATTACTCTTGTCAGATTTATTAAATTCACACAATCAATTTTTCCAAACTTTGTACTTCACAGTTGATGATATATCTAACAAATAAACTGAAATTAAATAAAGCTGAAAGTTAACTAAGCTTGCTTGTATATAATTGGAAGAAGATCTAAGGTAATGGTTTTCCCCGTCGTGGATTTCCTTGGTTGACTATGTTTTATAATTGAGACTTAGTTGTCTCTAATAATCATGAACACTCCAACTATCATAAATCTTTCTCAAGCAATTATGATAATTTACTAGATGCATGATCACGCCCAACTCTAGCCCTAAAAAGGATAAGCGGTCGCTGCAAATATAATCCGATCTAAAAGTCCAGAGTCGAATCCCACAGAGAACTAAGGCTTAGCTGTATCTGTTTAATATCACCAAGAAGACAAGATTGAAAATAAATAAACAGCTGAAAACTAACTATGCTTGAATTGTAAACAATTGGAATAAAGGTCTAAGGTAATGGTTTCCCCCGTTATTGATTTCCTTGGTTGTATATTTCTTATAGTTGTGACTTAGTTGCCTATATCAATCATGAACTCTCCAGCTACCTTAAATCTCTCTCAAGCAATTATGATAATTTATTAGACTCTCTCAAGCTACGCTAGCTAGATTCACATTACAGTTCACTTAGATTGCACCCGAGGTATCGTTATCTCTAATCCAACCTCTAAACCCTCGGTTATGACTCTCGTCTATACTCCGAGAGTGATGTTGTTCAAACAACTACCTAAATATGCACTCTTTCTCAAGTAGATACATAATAAATAGGAATGGCTAATTGAGGATCATTTCAATTAACCAAAATCAAAACGTAGTTGAACAAATAGAGATTAACAACCAACTCAAAACTATAGTAATATAACAACCAATTCATCCCCAACGGGTTTCGCCAAAACCTTAGATAACAAATTAGCTATTCATAATAGTATGTAAAACTACAATATCAAAAGTCATAACCAACAATGAAAAATAAGAAGAGGAAGGAAAAAGTTGTTGAAGAATTTCTCGCCTTGCTCTCAATGTGTTCTTGTCTCCTTAGGGCTAATTTGTGTCCAAAATATGTCCCCTCCTCAAAAATACCATTTTTTCATGTATATATACCAAGTAGGGTCGGGCCCAAATAATTATACCTTCTTCAATGTGAAAAAGGACACTTTTACCGGGTGACTAGCGCGAGCTCGCGCATGACTTCGCGCGTATTCCCTAACATTCTGCCTCTAGCTCTTAAACTCGCGCGACTTCGCGCATGAGCTCGTGCATGACTTCGCGCATGTTTTTCACCCTGTTCTGTTCCGAATTTGGAAACACGTAAAACATGAAAGTTGTAGACCTTTTAGTTAGATTTCCAACCATATATTATGGAGCCAACATGGAGTTCTGAGAAAAAGTTATATCCAGTTTACTATACAGTACGCAATATGCCTCATCGAGTCTTCGTTTGTTCTCAACTATCAAATTTGACCCCCGAACACGATCCCGGCTTAATTTCTACAGCTTTTACTCAGATTTCAAAGCTTCAAATCACTTAAATTCATTCCATAACATCTATATAGTTCGAAATTACACCTACAAGGCATAAATCACACAATTAGTGCAAAACACTAGCAATTAAAGCTCAAACTCAATTAAAGTGCAGTAAACTCGAGTGTAATAAGCGACTAAAATACGTAATTATAGCCTATCATCAATGCACTCCAAGCTACGCTAGCTAGATTCACATTACACTTCACTTAGATTGCATCCGAGGTATTGTTATCTCTAACCCAACCTCTAAACCCTCGGTTATGACTCTCGTCTATACTCCGGGAGTGATGTTGTTCATACAATCACCTAAATATGTATTCTCTCTCAAGCAGATACACACTAAATAGCGACGGATAATTGAGGGCCCTTTCAATTAACCATAATCAAAATGTAGATGAACAAATAGAGATTAACAACCAATTCAAACTATATTAATAAAACAACCAAGTCATCCCCAACGGGTTTCACCAAAACATTAGATTAAAGTATTTAGCTACTCATGACAATAACAAAAACAACAAAAGAATTCATAGTCATTGATAGAAGAACAATTTAGAGAGATGAGAAATTGTATTTTTTCAAGTTGCCTCCTTGCCTCTCTTCCTTATTCTCCAAAAAACTCCAACTCCTTCTCTATTGGGCTTGTTGAACCTTTTATAGTTTGTGTGGATTTCCTTGGACTTTCGAAATTGCCCCTTTTAAAATTCTTTTTCCGCCATTGGACTAGCGCGGTCGCGCTAAGGCCGCGCTAGTGAGGTTTCATTCTATTTTTGGGGGCTGAACTAGCGCGGGCGCGCTAAGGCCGCGCTCAGGCCGCGCTAGTGGGGTTTTCCACTGGTTCGATGCTTTGCTCCAATTTTCGTCTCTTCACTCCAATTTCCGCCCGAATTACCATCATATGCTTTCATTTAATTATTGAACTCCTGTGAAACATCAAAGTCACCATTAGAGCCAATTTTTACATTATTTATACATTACAATAGTAAAAGATCCTTAAGTTAGAGCCCAAACGTAGGCCAAACTATACAATTTAGCCTTTTATCAACACTCTACACTTAACCCATTGCTAGTCCTCGAGCAATCCACTACATCCCACAAGGTTTCTTTTCTAAGCTTTACCCTTGACGACTCACACCATGAACGTTTCACAAAATGTACAACTAGTAGTGCGCAACCTTTCCCCACGAATCAAACCTATAGTATCATGCACATCCACACTTACTCAAGCCACTCTATACAAGAGTCAAGACTTACCTTTCCATTATGAATCACATGCCCTCACATCACACAAGAGAGTAGTTCCACGCATAATGATATTTAGGACAATTAGGAACTAAGATAGAAAGAAAATTTGCTCGCTCTCAAAAATAACATTCACATGCCACACAGATGCACCATAGGCTTGCCCGTAGTGTAGTACTCTGCTAATCGAGCTTCACTCAATCTAAGATCAATAGGACTTTATTTGATTGTAACGTAGGCTAAGGGACGGGTAGGATATATTTGGATATAGTGACTAACCTCCCTAAGCACTTTAATACAATTACATTAAGCTTCAAGATCATTATTTTGTCAGCCAACACTCCCCCACATTTATTTAAACATCCCCGTACATTAGATGCGATTTTGTACAAGCTACCACTTATTAATCACTATGTAATATCTTATTCTCTCTTTTTTTTCCTCTTTTTTTTCTTTTTTTCTTTTCGTGGTGCTTCTCCTTTTATGCTTCAACCTTTTGCACCTTTTCTTTATTTCAATAGTTCCACTCAAAAACTACACTACCACCCCACACTTTTGCTTTTTACATATTTTCAATACCATTATAGTTCTTAGTGAGAGGAAGGAGGGTTCAAACAGCAGGCTATTCAAATAATTGGGTATGGTTTGCAATTTGGTTGCCAAAGAAACAGGCTTATAATCTCAACGGGGCTAACTAAGATGCAATGTATTTAGGTGGGTTTACTTTATATATCTGGCTTAACGAAGAAATGCCTATGTCCTTTCTAAAACTGAATGAAGCTACTATTTTGTTTCGCAAACACACAGGTCAAGTTCTAGGCATCAAATGTAAAGCATGGAACACAGTAATACGTACACACATATGGAACGTGACTCACTCTAGATTAGTTTATCAAGACATCTCTTCTTGAGTGTTCAAGTTAGGTACAAACATACAATTTTTTAAGGCACTTTACAAGATTCAACCCTTGAAGCTAAGCGTTACACTCTAGTGTCTATTGTGTTCAGTTGTCTAAACGTTAAGGGTTTTTCATTCTATTTCTAGCTCGTAGCCCATTTAACCTAAAACAACTAAACAAACAAAAAAAACAAAATAAACAAAGAACTACCTATACCCGGTTCAAGATAAACCCTTGGAAAAGAACCGAGGCCCAAAGAAAAACCAAGGGGGAGTTGTTACACTACCTACAACTAAACTAAAAAAAATCTTTTTGTATTTTCTATAGACTAACTTCCCTCAAGAAAATTGTCTAACGGATCCGTCATCAGGAAGAGTCTCTATATTCCATTTTTTTTCTCGACTTAGTCCCTCAAGAGCTCCGTCGAAAGAGATCCGTAGTGGGGACAAGTCATTTCCTATGTTCACTTACCTAATGACTATTACTCTACACTAACACAATAAAAGACAAAACAATCAAAGAACCAAAGAAAAACAGTTAATTGTTACAATTACAACAATACAATGAAGTATCCCTATCCCCACCCCACACTTAATTTGAGGACATGTCCTCATGGCCAATTAAATCAAAAGAAGGGAAAGGGAACTTCCCCGACTGCTCAATCTTGGTTGGAGACAGAGCCTACGTCAACATTGCACGCCCGACCCAATGCACGGAGCCAACCCATGATGCATTTTTCAGATTTCTTCTGCTGGATGGTCATCTTATCAATACGAGTCCCCAGGTCAGTCACCGAGGTCCGTATTTCAACTATCTCCTGCTCCATGCGGTCTAACCGCTGTCCCCAACTGGCCCTAGATGGGCCTATAGCATCATCAGCTTGTGGTTGAGTTGGCTGCTCATCACCTTCCATCTCCTCATCATCAGCTACCTGTTGTTGTTGCTCCTCCTCCTTTGCATCATCACCATCATCAGAGTCATGGCCAATCAATTCCTCAGCAGCTACCACTTCCTTTCCTGTGGTGACCCTTATAGTAGTGAAAGGATTTACCACAGGAACTCGGCCATCTAAAGCAAGGTTGCTTGGCACATTGTCTTGAAGGCACAACCGTGTAACAAGAGACGGCTCGTATAACCTATAGCGTTGAACCCAGACCCGCTAGAACATTTCATCGTGTATGACTTGGGCCACATCAAATGGAGCATTGTTCATGAAGCACCAGATTAGGCACCCTTGTGGGATGTTCACCTCTGACAGATTCTTGGAGGATAGGAGTCTGCTATTGATAAAGTACAACCAGCATTTGGCCTCAAACTTAAGGGCCGAGGAGTGGAGTTTATATCCATATTTGTACCACTGTAGTGTGACTCCCGGTTGGAAGATGATGTCAATGAATTGGCACCAATTAGTATATTTGATATTGTATGATTGGTATGCGTCCACGTATCCCTGAGCTCGTGGAGGCAGCCTGTAGATAGCCCGGATAGTCTCCAAAGAAGCGTTGACCGGTCTCTTGTGCACTGTGACCGTGTAGTCCTTATGTTTTGGGAGATTCGCGTAGAATTCCCTGACAAGCATGCCATTGATAGTGATCGGCTCCTCAAAAAATATATCCAGGTTTTGCCGCCTCAACTCAAGTGGTATATTTGGGCAGGTAATCCCACTGCATTAGGGTCCATGGCTTGTTCTGGGACAATTGTTTTGGCCTCTTTTTTGTTAAACCTGTCCTGTGCCTTGGCGGACACGAACTTTTGACTATTGAAGGGCCTTGTATCAACCGACTTTCGAGGCCTACCCCCAGTGTTGGTCGGAACTGGGTGGCTGGAGGAGGAACCTGTTGCTTGGCGTTTGCGAGGAGCCATTGTACCTGCAAATAATCCAACATTATTTCTATTCAATCGGGTGACCAAAACGTGGCTACTCAGACTTCACCACGGAATGGTCACAACACTTCCTCCAAAGAGGCATTTTAACAAACACCTTGTGGCCAATAGTTAATTCTTAAGCTCTAACTCTCCATCAACACAAGGAGCACTACCACAATAAGTCAATAAACACACTACACAACCATAATTCCAATGTTTTTAATTTCTCAGCCCAACCTACTAGAGCCATATGTTTCTACCCTACAACAAAACTATCTTCTACTATGCCAAGTAAAAAGAAAAGAAACAAAAAAAAAAAAAAAAAAATAAACAAATAAAATAAAAAAATATTTTTTACTACAAGGTTGAGGGGAGAACCACATACCAGCAAGGGAATTATGAGAGAACAAGTATAAGGATTGAGGAATAGATGCAAACTTGGTGCTGGAAATAGTTGGCTATGGAGGAGAAGGAATGGGAGAAGTGATGAAGAAGAAGAAGGAGGAAGGTTAGGGTTGGAGATGTGTGTGTTAGAGGGAGAGGGAATTTGGTAATGTGGGAGGGTGGGGTAGGTGGGTTTGGTTTAAGTGGGTCAATAGGGTAAAAAGAAAATAATTTAAAAAAAATATACAAAAAAAATTAAATGGAACGTACCTGGACTAGCGCGGCCTTAGCGCGGGTGCGCTAGTTCAGTGAAAACGGGGTAGAATGAAACCCCATTAGCGCGGGTTATGCGCTGGCTAAAATCGGAGGTAGATTATAACCTTATTAGCGGGGGCTGCGCGCTGTCTTAGCGCGGCCGTGCTAGTGGGAACGAGGTGAGGTAGTGTATAGCCTTATTAGCGCTGGCTATGCGCTGGTTTAGCGCGGGCCCGCTACTTTAGGTGTTCCGGGCATTTTTTTTACATGGAGTTACATACTACACTTACAATACATTCATGGGTTGCCTCCCACGTAGCTCCTGATTTAACGTCGCGGCACGACGCAAATAGTTGAGCCGTCACTCCTCATTCGCGTACTGGAGTTCTTTCAAATTGATCACCACTGTATCCCCTTTTTCTTCAGCTATTCCAAGGTAATGTTTCAACCTTTGCCCATTTACTGAGAAATTGTTTGTCCCATCTTCTGACTCGATCTCAACAGCTCCACTTGCGAACATTTGCACCACTCTAAATGGTCCTGATCATCGGGACTTTAACTTGCTCGGAAACAATCTCAACCTTGAATTATAAAGTAATACCTTATCATCGGGTTTGCAATCTCTATCCACAATGTGTTTTTCATGCATGTTCTTCATTCTTTCCTTGTATAGCCTCATGCTTTCAAAGGCTTGATATCTAAATTCTTCCACCTCATGCAGCTCTGTCAGTCGATTTTGCCCAGCTGCGTCAGGATCCATGCTCAATTGCTTTAGTGCCCACCAAGCTCCATGTTCTAGCTCTACAGGTAGATGACAAGCCTCCCAAATAACAACTTGTATGGTGACACCCTATTGGTGTTTTGAACGCAGTTCTATAGGCCCAGAGTGCGTCATCAAGCTTCTTTGCCCAATCAGTTCGTGTGGCATTCACCGTCTTGGTTAGTACACTTTTTATCTCCCCGTTGGACACTTCAACCTGCCCACTGATTTGCGGATGGTAAGGGGTGGCCACCTTGTGGCGTACATCATATTTTGCAAGTAGTTTCTCGAAGGCTCTATTACAGAAATGAGTGCCCCCGTCACTGATGATCGCTCTTGGTGTCCCAAACCTTGTGAAGATGTTCTTTTTCAGAAATCCTACCACCACTCGTGCGTCATTAGTGGGCAACGCTACAGCCTCTACCCATTTAGAAACGTAGTCCACATCAACAAGGATGTACTTATTGCCAAATGAGCTGACAAACGGACCTATAAAGTCCATTCCCCAAATATCAAACACCTCTACCTCTTGAATTGGGTTCATTGGCATGTCATGGCAACGGGAAATGTTCCCAGTCCGCTGGCATTCATTTTATCCCTTTACTCAGAGGTGCGCATCTCTAAACACAGTTGGCCAAAAAAAATCCGGCCTCTAACACTTTCGCAGCTGTCCTGACCCCTCCAAAATGTCCTCCGTATGCTGATGCATGATAAGCCTACAAAATTGGAAATTGTTCTATCTCGGGGACACACCTCCAGATAATATTATCAACACATATTCTAAACAAATGAGGCTCATCCCAATAATACATACGATAGTCACGAAAGAACTTTTTCTTTTGGACAGATGAAAGGTCATATGGAACTATACCGCATGCCAGGTAGTTTGCAAAATCTGCATACCATGGTGTATCTTCCAGAGTAGCTGCGAGCAGCTGCTCATCTGGAAAGGTTTCCAGAATCTCTTCGACCTCAACTAATTTTTTAGCTCCTTCAAGTTGTGATAGATGATCAACGACTTTATTTTTTGTGCCCTTACACTCACGAATTTCGAGGTCGAATTCTTGCAACAGCAGCACCCAATGAATCAGGCGCGACTTAGACTCCTTCTTCTTAATTAGGTACCTGAGAGCTGCATGGTCAGTGTATACAATTACCTTGGAACCAATCATATAGTATCGGAACTTGTCAAAAGCAAACACCACCGCTAGAATCTCCTTCTCCATTATAGTGTAATTGAGCTGTGCACCACTTAACGTTCTGCTTGCCTAGTAAATTGGGTGCATCAACTTATCTTTTCGCTGCCCCAAGACTGCTCCTATAGTATAGTCGCTTGTGTCACACATGAGTTCAAAAGGTTGCTCCCAGTTGGGTGCAACAATGATGGGTGCAGTTACCAACCTCTTCTTCAGTTCCTCAAATGCCAACCTGCAATCACTAGAAAACACAAAGGGCTGATCCTTTTCAAGGAGTTTGCATAATGGGTTAGCAATTTTGGAAAAATCTTTTATGGAATGCCAGTAGAACCCGGCGTGCCCAAGAAAGCTTCTCACCGCCTTGACTGAAGTGGGCGGTGGTAGCTTTTCAATTACGTCAACCTTAGCATGGTCGACCTCAATTCCTTTTCTGGACACCCGATGTCCCAGGACTATCCCTTCTTGTACCATAAAATGGCATTTCTCCCAGTTTAGCACTAAGTTTGTCTCCACACATCTTTTGAGCACTCTGCTTAAGTTGTGAAGACATACTTCGAATGAATCTCCCACCACGGAGAAATCATCCATAAAGACTTCCATAATATCCTTCACCATATCTGTGAAAATGGCTAGCATGCACCGTTGAAAAGTCACTGGTGCATTGCACAACCCAAAAAGCATTCTCCGAAAGGCAAAGATGCCATACGAACAGGTGAAGGATGTTTTCTCTCTATCTTCGGGGCTATTGATATCTGATTGTACCCCGAATATCCATCCAAGAAACAAAAGTGTGATCTTCTGGCCAGCCTATCAAACATTTGATCAATGAAAGGCAAGGGAAAATGGTCCTTTCGGGTGGCGGTGTTCAATTTCCGATAATCCATGCAAATCGGCCACCCTGTGACTGTACGAGTTGAGATCAACTCATTGTTCTCATTTTTCACAACAGTCATTCCCCCTTTTTTCGGCACACATTGGACAGGGCTGACCTAATTGCTATCAGAGATGGGTAAGATAATTCCCGTATCTAACCATTTGATCACTTCTTTCTTTACAACCTCTTTCATGTTTGGGTTCAGCCTTCGCTGATGTTCCCTGGAAGGTTTGTGCCCCTCTTCAAGGAGAATCTTATGCATATAGAAAGCTGGGCTGATACCCTTTATATCTGCCATGGCCCAGCCAATGGCAGTCTTGTTTTCCTGCAGTACCTGTAAGAGCCGTTCTACCTGCGCATCTAGCAAACCGGATGATATAATAACAGGCAAGGTCGAATTAGGGCCCAAGAACACATACCTGATATGATTTGGGAATGGCTTTAGCTCCAGTTTGGGTGGTTCTTCTATCGATGGCTTCGCTGGAGATGCAACCCTTTTCTCTAATTCAAAGGACTCAAATTGAGGTTCCCTTGTCCAGAATCCTTGGCCTTCAAGTGCCATGACCCATTCAACTAACCCTTTACCATCCATCTCTTCTAGATTTTTCAGACATGCTTCCAATGGATCGTTAACAGTTAGGGTTGTGTCGTCCTCTTGCAGAATCACATCTACTGCATCCACTAAAGAGCAATTAGCATATTCGCTGGGTCTTCTCATAGATTGCTAAACATTGAATATGACTTCTTCATCGTTCAGTCTCATTTTTAGTTCCCCAGTCTCACAATCGTTCAGTGCTCTGCCAGTCGCCAAAAACGGTCTACCCAGAATGAGAGGTATCTCCTCATCTACCTAGCAGTCTAGGATAACAAAGTCTGCTGGGAACACGAACTTTCCCACTTCCACCAACACATTATCAAGAATACCAGTTGGCCTTTTCACCGTGCGCTCAGCCAGCTGTAGCAACATAGAAGTCGGTCTAGCTTTGCCGATGCCCAATTTAGCGTACACAGCCAACGACATCAGATTTATGCTGGCCGCCAGATCATATAAGGCCTTTGCAAAGGCGTAGCTCCCAATTGTGCACGAAATAGTAAAACTACCTGGATCAGACATCTTTTGAGCCATCGGTCTTGTCACTACTGCGTTGTAGGTCTGTGTCAGAGTCACAGTGGAATGATCCTAAAAATCAAACTTTTGTGACATTAAATCTTTCATCATCTTTGCATAATCGAGCATCTCCCTCAAAGCATCCATCAAAGGAATATTCAACTGAATCTGACGTAGCATCTCGATAAATTTCTTGTATTGAGCATCCTTTTTTTATTTAACCAGTCTCTGAGGGAAGGGTGCATGTATCAGCCTTTGTGTATTGCTTGCTGGCTTCTTGATGTTGGAATTTTCTGGCACAATAGGTGCCACCTGTTCTGCAGCTTGCTCATTCATCTTTCTTTTCTCCTGACTCTGCTCAACCACCACTTCAGTAAGCTCTGTTGGATCCTCCACCTCTAACGGTACTGGAGTGACTGTCTTACTCTCCTTCCTAGCTTGTAGATTCTCCTATTCTCTATCTAAATATCTTCCATTCCGGAGACTTACTGCCATCAGCTGATTTGGGTTTTGGTTCTTAGGATTTATGTTAGTGTCTGCAAGAAAGGTTACCTGAGGACGGTTGTTCAAAGCCATGGACAGCTGTCCCAGCTACGTTTCTATGTTCTTTATGGCTGAATCATGCACTGCCAATTTTTCCTGCACTTTATTATTTGTCCTAATGAGTTGCTGAAGCATACCCCTGATTTTTACCATATTGTTATCTTGCTGCTGAGGAGGTGGTTGGTAAGTTAATAGTTACTGATTTTGCTGTGGATAGCCCGGTGGTTTTTGATATGATACTGGCACCATTTGGTTCTAAGGGTGCATACCCCCAGGCTATTGCATGTTAGGCCTATACTGCTGATTTTGTGGCGGTCTCCATGGCTGTGCTCCTTGTCTCTGGCCCCCATAGTTGTTAACATAATTCGTATCTTCCCTCGCCCCTTGATTTTCGCCTTCTCTGCTCCATGAACACACATAATACTGATTAATACAAGGTGTACACAGTCCTCCATTTGTTGTATCAACAATGTGTACCTATTTTGTACCCATCTCATCAATCTTCTGTAAGACCCCGTAAAATCTTGTGCTCAAAACCTAGTAGCTCGTAGTGCCAAAGTCCGAATATGTGTTCGGAATGCGTAGAATTCTTGGACCCTTTTACTGATTTTGCATTTAAAAATCAAAAGAATCGATTTTTACAGAAAATTGTCATTCTACGGTCCAGAATGCGGTCGCAGATCAGCTATGCGGAGCGCATTTCTGCCGCAGAGTGAAGTAGAAGGGTTGTCAAAATTGATGTTGAAAATGCGGTCCATTATGCGATCGCATAATCAATATGCGGACCGTATAATCATCGCATAAATTCCTCAAAGATTTGTGGAGGTCAATTCTGCGGTGCAAAATGCGACCGCATAACAGGAATGCGGACCGCATTCCTGTCGCAGACCTAGACAGACCTTTAGAGTTTTGGGCGCATTTCTGTGGACCGCCTTTCAATTCTGCGACCGCAGATTTTGCTCGGGCTTCTATTTTTCTAAATTTTAAAACCCGACCCCTTTTTAATAAAACACCTCAACCCCCTCATTTTAACAATCTTGCTGAACAAATTAAGAGAGAGGAAGAGAGGGTCTTGAGAGAGAAAGTCATCTTCTCCAAAATGTGGTTCTTCAAAACCATCCGGGCCGGGAAATTTCAAGCTTATCTTCATACCCCCTTTCCTTACAGGTAAAATCCCTAACTTCTCCCATTGAATTTCTGGTTTAAACTAAGAGGGGGAGTCTCATGAATTAGTCCTTAAAAAAAAGGTTGAAATCATGCATGCATGTCTATTAAAAAACCTAAAATCTAGTAGGAGGAATTGGGCAGGGGTAAATGAGTATTCAAAGAGGGGTTGATAACCTAAATAAGTTTGAGTAGCAATTGTGAACTTCAATTCTAAGTTATGTGTA
>MU755367.1:12492-45521 GCA_026770625.1 Nicotiana glauca
GCCTGAGACCCCACGAACTGCACATCAATTTTACTCGGACCTTCGCCTGCTTCCATCATATTCACTTCATCGAACAACCTTTCGAACCTTTCGATCATCTCCTTGTCGGGTTCTATCACCACAGAATTGGGCATTACTGTTGTTGGGCGCCTTTTAGTACCAGACCGAACAAAAGAATGGGAAAGGCGAGGCATAGGTTTTGGAAGGGTCCACACTCTCTTCTTCATTTTTTTGGCTCTTCTTATATCGGCAGCAGTGGGTTTGAAACCTAACCTGAAAGTGTCCAGATTTCCAGGAAGAGACACTGGCTGTATGATCCCCTGTAATGGAGCTCCCAGACCCTTTCTGGGTAAAACTCCATTCCTTATCATCTCCGTTGCCACCATGACAGATGCAGCAGCTACCTTGGGCATAGGAACACACTCCCCTTCCGGGATTTTAGCAACTGGCACTGTGTCTAAAACTTGGTACACCCATAGACCCTTATCATCTTCAACTTCTTCGAAGGATAGCATTACAAGAATTATTCTCCCCATGGACCACAATCTCTTCCCGATCCCATTCAAATTTGACCATTTGATGTAAAGTAGACGGCACTGCCTTTGCGACATGAATCCAGGGCCGTCCCAATAAAAGATTGTAGGAAACAACAACTTCAAGCACTTGGAACTCCATAGTGAATTCCACAGGTCCTATCGTTAGCTCCAACACAATATCTCCCACTGTGTCTTTCCCTCCGCCATCAAATCCCCGTACACACATACTATTTTTATGGATTCTTTCACTGTCAACTTTCAATTTTTCTAGGGTAGAGAGAGGGAAAATGTTGGCACTAGACCCATTATCAATTAACACTCGAGTCACCACGGAATCTTCGCACTTTACTGTGAGGTAAAGGGCTCTATTATGTTCAGTTCCTTCCAACGGCAACTCATCATTGGAGAATGTTACCCTGTTAACCTAAAAATATTTGTTTGCAATCTTCTCAAGATGATTCACAGTGATTTTGTCTGGCACATGTGCTTCATTTAGAATCCTTATCAGCGCCCGGCGATGTTCATCCGAATGGATCAATAAAGACAATAACGAGATTTGCGCCGTGGTTTTTCTTAATTGTTCCACGATTGAGTAGTCTTGTGCTTTCATCTTTTTCAAAAACTCTTCAGCTTCCTCCTCAGTAATACCTCTTTTCACCGGTGCCAGATTGTCTCTAGCTGCTTTAACTTTCCTCAATTCTTCAGGGGCAAAGCACCTCCCTGATCTAGTTAACCCATGCGTTTTGCATACTTCTTCTTTAACTTCTTTTCCTCTGTACATAACACTCACCTGGCCATAATTCCACGGAACAGCCTTTTCACTAACCACAGGCAACTGAATTGCCGGTTTGATGATAACCGGTTCTGCACGGGCGCCCTTTACAACCAACACAGGCTTAACAACTGCTCCTGGTATTGTCACTTTAATAGGTTCTGGTTTCACTATCATCACTGGTTCACTGACTGTCTGTTCTACTACGACCAATGCCTTACCATCAATCAATTTCTCATTTGCTTTATTCTCACTTGCTTTAATCATCATCACAGCTTGCGACGGCTTCTTGTATTCTCCCTTTTGCACTAACTCAATCATGTGAGTCTCATGATATGTTGGTAATGGATTCTGCGTGATATTGGGAGTTTCTGGAGCTTGTACTTCAATTCTCCTGGTATCAATAAGTTCCTGAAATGGCAATTTTTAGATGCCAACATTTCTCCGTATCATGCCCTGGCGCTCCTGACCAATATTCACAATTGATTGAATGGTCCAGGTTCCTCGGGGGAGGGTTTGGTATTTTTGGTTCAATTGGGTTTAACGTTCCAAGCTGCCTCAACCTGTGGAATAGGCTGGTATAAGATTCTCCTAGCGGAGTGAAAGTCTTCTTCTTTTGCAATCTGTCATTCTTAGCAGCAGGGTTTGGTCGGAAACCGGTTCCACTGGGATTTCTGTAGGTTCTGGGAGGTGGGTATGCATTTTGGGTATGATAGGTATTTTGGGGAGTGGGTGCACGCTAGGGTGCCTGAGGTTGAGGATAAGTTTGGGCGTGGTGAACTGAGAAGTGGGGAACGGGGGATGGATAGTAGTGTTGTGGTGGGCCATATAGTATATGTGGGTAAGTTCGGGGATGCGGGCGAGGTTGGTGATAGTATGGTGAAGGACCCCTGGACCATGCCCTAGACTCCACCACGACAACTTCTTCCTTCTTCTTCTTTCCCAATACTCCTCCAGTGCCAGTCTGGATGGCCTGGGTAGTCGCTTTTATTGCAGAATAGCTCATAATTTTATTGGTCTTCAAACCCTCTTCTACTATGCTTCCCATCTTTACAACTTCATTGAAAGTTTCCCCACCGCTGACACTAGATTCCCGTAATAGGTAGGCTCCAAAGCCTGCAAAAAATAATCCACCATCTCACCCTCTTTCATAGGCGGATCAACCCTCTCGGCCTGTTCCCTCCATCGAAATCCATATTCTCTAAAACTTTCTCCAGGTTTCTTTTCAATCTTGGTCAAAGAGAGACGATCGGGGACAATCTCCAGATTATACTGAAAGTGGTTTGAAAATGCTTGGGCTAAGTCATCCCATGTGTACCATCGGGTATGATCTTGCCTCGTATACATTTCTAAAGCCTATCCACTGAGATTTTGGCTGAAATACGCGATTAACAATTCATTTTTTCCTCCAGCACCCCTCATTTTGCTACAAAACCCCCTCAAATGGGCTACGGGGTCGCCATGTCCATCATAAATATCAAACTTCGGTAATTTGAAACCCGCAGGCAATTGAACTTCTGGAAACAAGCACAGGTCTTTATAAGTGACACTCACTTGCCCTCCTAGACGTTGCATATTCCGGAATGATTGTTCCAAACTTTTTACCTTGCGTATCATCTCCTCCTGTTCGGGGTTCTTAGGAGGCTTTTCTTCTTTAGCTGATATATCAATAAGAGCAGTATAATAGTATGGCTCATGAGGTTTGAAAGTAGGCTCGGGCGGATAATAGTGGTTTTCCTAAGTGTGGAACAAGGGTTCACTTGAAGATTTGTTTAACATGGCGGGCGGAGGAGACACGTACACAGGAGCAACTGGTGGTGGAGGGCATGGAATTTGTTTTGGTGGTGAAGGTGGTGGTGTTTGAGAATCGATTGCATAATATGGTGGATAGGTAGGGTAGGCCGGGGAAGAATTCACAGTGGGTGGATCTTGTGATTGAACTGGTGGCGGGATAAGTTGGCAAGGGATGTCCTTTTGCCCAGGCCTGGTACATTTTGGCCATTTGTTGTTTTAGCTTGTACATTTCCTCTTTCATAGCATTGACATCCACTATTTCTTCCTCCCTAGCCGGGTCAACAATAGTTGCTTCGATCTCTTGGCTAACCATTTTTGACATATCTTTGGAGCGGGTATTATATGGATGAGTTGCCAGAATGCTAGCTAGCTAAACCACCTGTCTGTACTCATCAACAACAACATCGTTATTAGTGGTTAGGGCATTAACAGACAAAGGACCGTATATTTGAAGCATGGATGCACCCAAGCAATTATCGATTTTTAATATGAATTTGCTCGGCCACATGCGTAATCCCGGCTTTATTTATTCTTAACTATAACCTTTCTTTTATTCTTGCCTTTTCTTTGCTTTCTCATGGCTCTTTTANTAAAACGAAATGCTGACTGACTAAAAAAAATGAAAATACAGACTCAAGTAACTGACACAATGAAATACGGACTCATGAATACATTAAAGCTCCTGGTGCCCGCGGGACATCGTTCGGTCTCGCCGCGGGCCCATATGCAAGTTCCCCTTGAAGTCTGTCTAGGTCACTCATTATCTGTTTTACAAATATCATTACTGAGGCAAAGAAGGTAGTCTGAGTCATATTCTCGCACATTTGGCATTTTCTGGTGATGTGGTGAGCAATAGCTAGGATTCTTTCTCTGATTATGCCTTTTTCCTGCAGTAACCGCCCTATCTGTTCGGCCCTAGCCTCCAAAGTCTGCTGATTTTGCTCCTGGAGTTGCTGCAGATCTACTTCTAATTGTGCTAAAGCTGTATAGCAATGTTCCCTTTCAACACTGAACTCTTTTGCTTGTTTGCTCATTTTGTTTTCTGCAGTAATGACCCTTTTCCTCAATCTGGCGACTTCATTATCATGCTCCTCTCTTAGCTGTTGAACCATGCGGGCTTGTTCATCTGCATTTTTAGCCAACTGTCTTCGAACCTCAGCTAGTTCCTTTTCTGCTTTGTTGAGGTCAAAACAGTAATCATTTACTTTTTGCCTTAAATTGTCTATAAGCTTTGCATCTTTGGCATTCCTAACAGGATTTTCCGCTTCTATCTTCATTTTCTGGATTTGGGCTCGTAAGGCTTCATATTCTTTGGCCAATTTCTTTTTCTCGCCCTTATCAGCCGCAGCTTGCACACTGTTTTCAAACTTAAGATTTTGGACTTGTTTTTCCAGCTCGTTTATTTTTGCCCTGTACTTATTTTCTTTGGCTAACCAATCCCATTGCTCTCTCGATGATTCAACAAATTCTTGGATGTGAGGTCTTTTAGCTGGCCTTTCATGCTCACATTCTCTCCTATACCAAATGGAATACTCGGGCGACACTTCGCCTTTAGCCCGATCTCTCACGTAAGTATCCGACTTTAAGTATTGGCATTCATTCCAAATCTGGCGGACTTTTGCTTCAGGGAACTGTCCGTCAGGGCTAATCTCGACTACCTGAGTACTAACATCACCGTCCTTCGGCACTATCTGACATCTTCCAAGCTGCCTCAAAACCCGATATGGAGCATAGGGTTGAATACTTTTGAGACCCATCAAGAGGATATGCGTTCTTGCTGCTGGTATGTATATGATTTCATTAATAGGTAGCCATCCAAGCGTCCATTCTATTTGACTAGCAGTAAGGGACCGAAAGTATGTTGTCCAACCCGTGAATCCTTCTGGCAAATTGACCCCTTTAATCCTCGTGTAGAACTCTTCTATGCATGTTTTTTCTGGAGACCCATAGCTCAAAAACTAAGGGTGATAGCACAGGTGCTCGGTCATCCATATTTGCAGCAGTAGATTGCATCCCTCGAAGAAATCTTTCCTGGCTTTATAGGCTGTAAGAGCGCGGAAGATATCGGATAATATCATAGGTGCAAGAGTGCTTTTGTCTTGATTCATTAGAGTACTGACGACCCCGACTATTTTTATGTCAATGTTTCCATCTTTCCTTGGAAATATCACCAGCCCCAGAAAAATCACCATGAAAGCGACACGCCTATGCTCCTCCTATTTTTGGCGGTTTCCATTACTACATATCTTGCTTTCCGAGTTATTGAACCCCCCGATGTGGCCATATCTATGGTATATGAAGTGTGGGGTGCAAAAGCCATTTGCCAGATCTGCGTTGTGAACCGTCCTACGTATCTTCAGAGAGTCTAAA
Organism: Nicotiana glauca; assembly: GCA_026770625.1. Lineage (NCBI taxonomy): Eukaryota > Viridiplantae > Streptophyta > Magnoliopsida > Solanales > Solanaceae > Nicotiana > Nicotiana glauca. Next base: position 17,965 of record MU755367.1, read on the forward strand.
AATCTGTGCACAGCTACAATTCTCGGGGCCACTAAATATTTGTCTTTTAAAGGAACCTCATCTTTCCCGATGTACCCAGCCATTTCTTCTAATGTTGGAGTAAGCTCGAAGTATGAGGAATGGAACACATTGTGTGCCGGGTCCCAACACATCACTAATGCTCTGATAATATCTCCCCGAGGCACAATTTCTAGCAAACCGGTAAGCCCTTTCAAATATTTCTTAACTTCATCTTGCCCTTCGCTTTCTAAATAATTCCACCACAGACGTAACTCCAAAGGGATCTTATTCATGATTGAGAAAGGTTCATTTTGATTCGTGCTCATCCTGCACATTTATTAAGGCGATTTAATTATTTATTTATGGCATAAAAGATAAAGATACTATATTTTTTTTTCAATTCTAATTTCCAAAAAATAAAGCCCAATTTTGCTGATACGGCCTTTCAATACTTCGAGGAGAAGATTTTAAGGCTGTGTCCGCTAATCGTTGGGAAATGACTTACGGAGGTTGTTCTTGTAAAAACGGCCTTCCGGCGCCATTTTGGAGACATTTGGCTTATTTTTCAACAAGAATGACGTCACCCGACTTATTGGATAAAAATTTAAATTTTGGCATTTATGTCTATTTTGCAAAAGGGGTGGTTGGACCCGATAAGGGTTGCCTACGTATCTCACACCCGGTGAGAATCAAACCAGCGTAGTTCGGGCAAATTAACGAACTTCTCTAAAACTAGACTCCTTTTTTCGTTTTCATTTTTGGCATTTCATAAGCAAAAGCAAGACTCTTTTTTTTTTTGACATTTCATAACAAAACTACTTTCAAAACCAAGACTCTTTTTCATTTTCATTTTTCATGGCAAGACAAACTATTTTCCTTTTCTATTTTTGAAAACAAGACAAAATAACGCCTCCTTTTTTTCTTTTTTCATTTTCAACAAAAATAAAACAACCTATTTTTTCCAAACTAAAATAAAGACTTTATTTTTTTTCCTTTGCTTTTATTAAAAACAAAACATCTCCATTTTTTTATTTTATTTTTTGAAATTTCGGCAGAGTTTCGACAGTATTCGGGCATCGGTTTTTTTTCTAAAACTAAATAATTAATTCTTTACACTGCTATTTCTCTCTTTTTCTCAATTTCACAAAATTTTTGATGTTCAAAAGCCGGTCAGCATGCGGGCCTGAGACAAATAAATGCAACACGTAAAATGCATCATGGTGGTATTTTCATTTCCGGTTACCTGTCCTAGACGGACCCAACCCCTGTGTTGAGTCCCCTAAGTCATATGCACGTGATGCAAATAAGCGCTCCTACTAGGGATCTGGCATGAAGTCAAGTTATTCTAAGTTCAAAACCTATGTATGTGTTCTAGACTGTGTACCCGAGCGGACAACTCGAGTCGAGAAGGGGGCTACGTACCGGGGACCCGCGGGATCGTCCGGCTTAGTAACTTGTCCAGCCTCTTTCTTATTTCAAGGTATGACACGAACAGAATAGGGAGTCTCAACCAGTAAGCACATCCCCAGAGGTGAGAAGAGAAGGGTTTCGACACAGTTTTATATACAGTTCAAATAATATCAAAGCGATAAACATTTATCACATTAAGCATAAACATGTAGGAAAATCAGATATAAACAAATACAACAATTATTCCGAGCTCGAATTCTTAAACCCTGAACCGCAGTTCTGGATTTGTTTCCCCAGCAGAGTCATCAGAGCTGTCACACCTCCTTTTTACGAAGCTTTACTACACCCTGGGGAAGGGTATAACAAAGAAAGAGTTTTTCCAATTAAAGGACAACCGAAACGGAATTCGTTTAATTAAGAAATTCAGAGTCGCCACTTGGGATATTTATGGTTTCCCAAGTCACCGGTTTGAATCCCGAATCGAGAAAAGGGTTTGACGCTGTATTACAGTCGCGAACCAGAAATTCGGGTAAGGAATTCTGTTAACCCGGGAGAAGGTGTTAGGCACTCCCGAGTTCCGTGGTTTTAGCACGGTCGCTCAACTGTTGTATTTGATTTTATCTGATTTCAAAACATGTTCTAACTTATGTGCCTTTTATTAGTGACCCGCGTTTATTTTTTATTTTAATAAGAATTGCAACGTCGTAAAAATGCGTCTTGAACCACGTCGCACCAGTGCACCCGTGGTTGTCAATACATTTCAACTTCGTTGAGATTTAGATTTTGGTCACATAAATGTGCACCCGTATTTAGGAAGGTAATATTATTAAAATACGCGCCTAAAGCACCTACGAGTTTATTATATTTAGGAAAGACCATGAAATTCGGTAAATGGTCAGCCCGAATTCTAAACATTTTATATAGTATTTATTGAGGGCCCCGCAATTGCATTTTTGTTTTGGCGAGGTTCGTCTCATCAATGTTATTATAAGGCCAATCTTTAAGTCTATAACCATCTACTTAATTTTGTTTCTAACATCAAGGGAAAAGTCTTAATAAAGAAAAAAAAAACCATGCCTATCCTTTGGGTGTTAACAATCCAATTTTCATTTAGCCTCAGGCCCAAATGGCCCAGGCCGCATGAAACAATTCACCTCAACTGGTTGGACCCCATGGAAGAGGTCATGGGATCGACTCCCTGAACAGACCACGAATTTTCTCTAACTACAGCTAACATCTCAAAAATCCGATATTCAGCAGCCCTGAGTATAAAAAATATTATTGCACATATGAAAGTTTTGGCCCAGGTTCCAACAGACACATATTTATGACAACACTTGGGCCTTCAATCAAAATAACAGGGCCCAAAGGAGCCAAAGAAATTTGATCGCCCAAACAGACTATAACACTTGCTGAGATCGATTCACAACTGGTCTAAATAGTTTTGAGGGCAATCTGGACACAACACGTAATTACCAAATGTACTAAACGATAGTTGGTTGAATTTCAATCCCAGTTGTTTTATCTATTGACTTTACCTTGAAGTCTCAAATATTTATTAATGTGAAAACCCAAATGGAACATGATTTACAAATACAAAAGTCAATCGTTTTGACTTAGACAACCCAGGTCATTATACATTAATTATGTAAACTCAACAACTTAGATTTCATCTCCTATTCACGCATATTTGGAACAGTAGTCAACTCACTTATACTAAGTGAGCAACAAACTATAAATCCTGGCTGACACAGACAAACTAATTCTGAGGAAACATATAAATGCTAATAACCTATATTATAACTACTGATTTTGAAGAAAACATATACAAATTAATTCACTTAACAGTCCAACATTTCATAGTCTGAATTGAATGATACGAGTATGAGCTATACAACTCAAATGTAAACTAAGCAGGTACATATTATAGATTGAAACTTCAGCAACTCAGATTTCATTTCAGCAACTCAAACTCAAAGCTACATCCATTTGGATTCCAGTATGTACCTGAATTTTGAAATGCAATGAGAGGAGAGAGGAGAGAATCAACAACAGTTAACAATTGATCACAGGCAGCTCAGTAACAGCTCAGGATTCAAAATGTTTCAAAATCCAGCAATTTCACCAAGTTACACCAATACACAATCAAAACTAGTTCAAATAGCTTTCACATGAACTCAAGCTGAACACAATATCATTTAAATCTTCAAGCAAACCGGAGTTTCACCAAAATCAGATTAAGTAGACCAGGATACTCAAAATCAAATCATGAACTCAAAATCACTCGAAGATCATTAACACACCTCAGAAACTTCAGAAATCAGAACTCGAACATAGAAAAAATGTAAATCAGCAAGTGAGAAGATAAAATTCACCTAGAAGTTAAATGGAACAGTATTTTTTTTTATTTTTCCTATTAATTTTCTAATGTTTTTGGAGTTTGAAAGTTGGAATTTCAAATCTGAAAGAGGAGTTTTTGAGAGGGAATTTTTTTTTGGGGCTAAAAAAACTTGTTGTTCAAGGCATGGTGATGCCTTTTTATAGGCAAAGTAAGGGGCAGCCCTCAAACTTCTGTTTTCTTCCTTAGTCCCTACTTCTTTTCATTTTAATCCTCTACTTCTTGCCTTGTGGCTCAAGTTACTACCACTACTTTTCTGAAAACTACCTAGAAGTCCCCATCTAGAAGGTTCTAGTACTATCCCCAACCATTCTATACTACTAATTACCCGTGATACCCTTGAAATCATTCAAAATTACTAACTAATCCAATCAGCTATATCCAAACCTCCTAGAACTAATTACTACTAGTTGAAGAACAAATCCAAATTAACACTTGACCATCAAAGTAAAAACTAGTATAATTAAACCTAAACAATTATCCGGCTATATTTAACTAAACTAAAGCTTAATCAAACTAACCAAGTACTAATTCAATCAGAAAACAAATTCAAAGCAGGTTGGCAACAGAATTGAGCTAAAAATCCAAAAAAAATCAAATTATAAGAAGAACATTCCACTGAACGAATCTTAATAAGACCAACACCTAACAATTAGCTAACCAGACGACAAATCAAAATTAAACTAAACCAGTCAATTAATAGAATGAGAAAAATTGATCCGAAAATTTAAACTACCTAAATCTAAAATTCAAACCAAACTAGAAGCAACACTAAACAATTACACCACAGAACTCACACATGCAGAAAAAGAAGAGGAGAAAGAAATGCCATTAATAAAAAATAATGAAACAAGAAACTTACTGAAAATTCCGGCCAGTCGTCATTTCAAAATCAGTCCAATCCTAAGGTCGTTTAAGCTCTATTGGCGGTCAAACCCTTACGAGGAAGGTCCAGGGACCCTATGGCGTTAATTGCATGTGCTTGGGGCATTTAGGGTTGTGGCCGGAAAATCTTTGAATCCAAATTCGAGCCGTTCCGGCTATATTCGAGCCAAGCGGCTATGGTATCTGTGTAGGGGAGGTCAAGGCGGTCCCATGACCGAAAAATTTTAGATGGGATATTCGAGGGATTGGGGTAAGATTCGAAGAAAACCAGTTTGATATTTGGAATGAGGAAGAGAAGGAGAATCTGGGGTGTGATTTTGGTGGCCGTTGGTGGTGGTGGCGTTCACTGTCGGTGTCGGCTCCGGCGGTGTCACACGTCCAGTACGAGGAAGACAGAGTTGGTTTTTTAGGGTTATTGACTTATTAGGGCATTTTTATCAAAATTTGAAGATCAATTATTGGCCGTTGGATCAGGGAGAGTTAATGGCTGAGATTAGAGGACGCCAAACGGCGTCATTTTGGCCTGGTTTCTAAGTTGGACCGGGTTTGGGGTAATTGGGCCTGGTGGGTGTAGGGGTGTGGGGTGTTTGTATTTTTGGGCTGGCGGATTGGGTGCAAAAATGGCCCAAATTTGGTCTTTAATTAAAGGCAGCCTTTTTGTTCCCTTTTTTTTTCAATTGTTTTCTCTTTAATTAATTTTTTTTTTTGTGTTATTTATTTTTTCTGATTCTATGGTGATGCAAGAAAATTAAACTGGAAATTAAACTAAACTACTTAATGCATAAAATTGTTCTAAAACTAAATTAAGACAATTTCACAATTAAAATGCTAAAATGCTAAGTGAACTGTTTTTGTCATTTTCTTTATATCCTATTCTAAAACAAACAAACCCCTAATTAATACTAACATATGAAGTTAAAACCTAAATGTAAATGCGTATTTTTGTATTTTATATGAATTATCATGCACAAATAAAATGCAACAATTATCATAAAATGACACCAAAATACACAAAAAAATTGTAAAATAATAACAAAAATCATTTTGTTTAGAATTTTGGGAATAATTCATTTATAGGGCAAAAATCACGTGCTCACAACGGGCACTACAAACCGAATAAGGATTTTGAATCAGATCGAGTAAGCGGAGCATTGAAGCCCAGTTCCACGGCAGAAAGGCACAACAAGAGCCGAACATCAGATTTGCTAAACAGAATAGGCTGCAGGTGCATGTCAAGGTCGTTATAGTCGATATTCACATTCGATAGGTTTCTAATTGATAGTTTTCTTGTTAAGAATCATCTCTTTCATTGTCCTTCTGCTATATTCCTTTTGTCCTGTTTACTTCCTCCTCTTGAGTCTGTTTGGTCATACCAAGTAAGAAATGACCTCAAAATCTGCCACCAAGCTTTCCAATTAAACAAAGTGGGATATGGTGAACACATCAAGGCATCAAGTCAGGAGAAAACAGCAGGCACAATGAGTTGGCCACAATCAACATGCTTTGGGATTCGTGTGAAGTACAAGGGTTTGGTATGCCTCAATTCAAGAACCATGCAACGGATGAAAGGTGTTTGGTGAACAGGTTCAGAGGTATTCTCTGTGTCAAGGATAACAAAGAAAGTGGTCAATCAATAAACAATCAAGGTCTTCGAGGGGGAAATAGTTATCGTGACAATTGAAGGAGCAATAAACCTTAAAGCTGAAGCCTATTTAAGCTAAGGAAGAACATCACACACACATAATGGGGGGGGGGGGGCAATAGTCGTGCTTGGGAATTTACATGAGACATAAAAGTTGGGGAGATGGCAGTTCATGCAAGGCAACAAATGGAGGATATCAGGCCGCCTTCAAAGTTCAAGGCCACAAACCAACCACCACATTTTAAACTCACAAGTTTTCTTTGTTTGAAACAGAAACAAAAGCTGTACAAGAAAGTTGGTTCAACAATAAGGGAAAACGAGAAAGAAAAAGAAAAGGGAGAAGAGGAGAGCCGACAAAAGGGAAGTTTTTCAAATCTTTGCCATTGCCGGTCTTACTAGGGTGCATAAAATGCTGCCATTGTTTTTCACAATTTTTCCTCCTAGATGACAAATGGACCTAGTCTGATGAACTTTCTCGTAGGATCGAAATCTTAGTCCGATGAATTATTCTCCTAAGATAACCAAATGGACCTAGTCTGATGAATCTTCTCCTAGGATCTACATCTTAGTTTGATGAAAATTTCTCCTAAGATGTTAAGATGACAAATTGACCTAGTCTGATGAACTTTCTCCTAGGATCAAAATCTTAGTTTGATGAATTTTTCTCCTAGGATTAAAATCTTAGTCTGATGAATATCTCTCTTAAGATAGAAAACCTAGTCTGATGAATCTTCTCCTAGGATCAAAATTTTAGTCTGACGAATCTTTCTCCTAAGATAACAAAATGGACTTAGTCGGATGAAATTTCTCCTAGGATCATAATCTTAGTCTGATGAATCTTCTCCTAGGATCTACATCTTAGTCTGATGAAACTTTCTCCTAAGATGTTAAGATAACAAACGGATCTAGTCTGATGAACTTTCTCCTAGGATCAAAGTCTTAGTCTGATGAATTTTTCTCCTAAGATAGAAAACCTAGTCTAATGAATTTTCTCCTAGGATAAAAATTTTAGTCAAATAATTTTACTCACAGGGGACACACATGCCAATCAAGTCTTTAGTTTTGCTCTCACCATCGTATCAATAGCTTAGGTAACAACTCACAAGTCTGTCCAGCCCCAAACTGGGGAAGAATATTTTTTGTTTGTCTATTTTGTTGCAGTCAGGAGCCCAACTGGAGAACAAGGGAATACTTTTCAAGTTTCATCAGTCAGGCGCCCACCTGGAGAACAAGGGAAGTACAATTCAAATTTTAGCTTTTAATTTTTAATATTGGATAACATGATGTGCCCAGTCACCAAACTGGGGCAGAAAATTTTCTTTGTTTGTTTATTTTGTTGCAGTCAGGAGCCAACCTGGAGAACAAGGGAATACTTTCCAAGCATTGCAGTCAGGAGACCACATGGAGAACAAGGGAATACTTTTCAAGCGTCAGCAATCAGGAGCCCGCCTGGAGAATAGAGGCACATATGTCACATTTCAGCAGTCAAGCATCACTCGGAGGAATGGCACAACATCTCCAATCACAATTCAAGGCAACACAAGAGCAAGTTTGAAGACATAGATAGGACCTTTTTGTAATTCATATATCATAGCTAAGTCTAGCTTCTTTTTATTTTGACACGGTATAATAAGGAGGTTAGCGAGCAGTAGCAGCAGCAACAACAGTGAAATCACAGCTCCTGGTAGTCCTAGTTACCAAACCTTCCCGAACTTCACTGACCTGATTCATTTTTAGCTAAGGATATGTAGGCAAACTTTGAAGCAGGGTGCGGTCAGACGGTTTTCAAAAATGCTTCACAAGGAGTATTCGGACGGGCAAAAATTGCTCGTATCCGCTCACTTATCTTTGTCCGATAACTCTTCATATTCCCGAGCAAAGAGGGGAAGATGTGAGCACGTGATTTTTTCCCTATATGAATTACTCCCAAAATTCAAACAAAATGATTTCTTTCATTATTTTGCAATTTTGTGAATTTTTGTTAATTGTTTGCATTTTTACTTGTGCATTTTGATTCATATGAAAAATACAAAAATATATACTTGACATTTGCATTTAGGATCTAATTTCATATTTGAGATAGTTAAGGGAAAAATAAAGAAAATAATAAAAATGGTCCTTTTTGCATTTTTAGTTTTAATGTGTTATAGTTTGCATTTAAATAGAGAATTTGTGTAAATGGAAATTTGGGAGTATAATTTTAGAGTCAATTTGAGTTTTGGTTTTTAATTTATCATTTAACAAAAATCAGAAAAATATAAAATACAAAAGGAAATAGATATACAAAATGAAAAGGGAAAAAGAAAGGAAAACAATTTAAAAAGCAAAAGAAAATATAGGCTTAATGCCCACATTTGGGCCAAATTCTAGATCCCATTCCCCAGCCTAAGTAATTTCCACCAGCCGACCCAGGCCCAAATCCCATGTGCCCGGTCCACCCTTACCCACCTAAAACGATGCCGTTTGGGCATCAATCAATCTAGACTGTCCATCACCTCTAATCCAACGGTCCAGATGAGATCAACCATTTTAAATAAAATTGTAATAAAACGTTACAAAACTCAAAAACATTTTCTTCCTCCTCGTACACTCCCCCCTGTAACACCACTGCCCCACCGGCCCTACGCCTTAAGCCGCCGGCCGGAAATCGTCTCTGCGGGCGGCGTTCGTCCAAATCACCTAAAAATCACACCACAGACTCCCCAAGCCCTCCTCTTTCCAAACCTCAAATCTCCATGGTTCAAATCCTCGTCAAAAATCCCAAATATTCCAAACCCTAGGCGCCGCCACCACCAAACCACCCTAGGTTTACATCACAAAACCTCCCTCACCTCCTCATACCAAATCCCTAGTTACATTCCTTCAAACCCCTCCCCAACTGCTTGAACGTTGAATCAGAAACAAATCCGGCTCTAATGTCACAAAACCAACAAGCTTGTGAGGATTTTAGATCGGAATAGACCCTAGTCTTGAGTTTTCATTCGAAAACACAAGGTTAAGGTCTAACCCGGTCAAAATTCAAAGGATTTCTTCACCTTCTTTCATGTCGTTTTAGGTATTTCCTGTTATCCTTTTTTTCATTTCATTTACTCGTACTCTTTTCTGTTATTTGCTTCATCTCAATTTTATTTTTTAGTAAATAATCTAGAATTGATTTTTGTCCTGATTCTGGCTGCATTTTTTAGATTTTGTTAGTTTTGATTCTTTTCTGAAAATTCGTTGGTTATTAATTTCTCTCTGCTTTTAAATTGAATGATAATAGAGATGATTCTATGGTAATTTGTGTTTAAGGGTTTAGTTTAATGTTTTGCTTTTGTTTGGTTGACACAAATTACCTTACTAAACTCTGATGACTGTCTCTGAGCAACCAATACCCGCTATCGGGTTCAGAAATACCTGAACCTGCTCACAAGGTGTAGGGAATAAAGTGAGTACTCCAACTTAGTGAGCAATAATTATAAATTAAGACTGATCGATAAGAAATCACGAAAAAGCATATCAACATGTTGTATAGAAGTAGTACAAAACCAGTAGGAAAAGCAATGAAGCTGTTAAATCTCTTAAAGCATCTTAGCTCAGTTTAAACTTCTTTAAAAATGTCTTTTTAATGGTTAAGAAATTAAATGCAAAGCAACTACAACAAATAAGTACAAAAAATCTGCCCATCGGGCACAAAGACCAACAGAAATAGCCCCTCGGGCAACAACATGGAACATCACGAGCCTCTCAGGCTATATCTCACATCACAATAGGTACCCGCGCTCACTGGGGATGTCAGACTCCTGGAGGGGCCCCTTACAGTCCAAGCGCAATATCAAGCCATCACGCGGCATCTTCACTAGGCCCTCGGCCTCATATCAACAAGCCACCTCGTGAAGTACATATCTCAAGCCCTCGGACTTATATCAACAAGCCACCTTGTGGAGTACATATCTCAGGCCCTCGGCCTCATAATCATAATCGGTGCATCACCGCTGCGAAGTGCAAGCTGACCCAAAAGTATCCTCACAATACAGGCCCTCGGCCTTACTCAGTCAAAATCACATAAGCCACTCGGGCAATAGTAAAATATGATGCTTATCCCAAAATATGTTTGAAATATCATTTAGTATGTTAAAAACAGAGTAAACATGGTTGAGTTACGGAAACAATAGAATATAATATGATTGAGTACAAGTTTAAAGTCAAACAATGAGGAAATATCAGTAAAAATCTCATAAGGGTTCAAATAGTTGGCATAAGGTCCAAATATGGCATTCAGCCCAAAACATGATGATAGCAAATAGTTTTCAGTCAAATACACGGTAAAACAATTAGTTGGGATGGACTAAGTCACAATCCCCAATAGTGCACGACCCCACGCTCGTCATCTAGCATGTGCATCACCTCAATATAGCACAATGATGTGCAATCTGGGGTTTCATACCCTCAAGACAACATTTATAATCATTACTCACCTTGATCCGGTCCAAACTCTAGCCCGCGATGCCTTATCCCGCACGAATCGACCTCTGGTTGCTCCAAATCTATCCACAATCAGTACATAACCATTAAAATATGCTAAGGGAACAAAGCTCACTCGAAAATATCCAATTTACATCAAAATCCCAAAATTGCTCAAACTCGGCCCCTGAGACCACGTCTTGGAGTCCAATAAAAATCACATCAATAGAATCCTCGTCCTCTCACTAGTCTATACATATCAAGAACATCAAAATTGGACCTCCAATGGGCCCTCAAATCCCAACTTAAAGGTCTCTTAATTCCAAACCCTAATTATCCATTTTTGCTACTGATTTTCCATGGATTTCAAGCTTACAATGTTAAAATTCATCATAGAAATAAGTTTAGTATCCAAAAATCTTACCTCCATGAAACCCTCTTAAATTCCCTCTTCAATTAGCTCTCTAAAGCTTTCTCCCGAATGAAATATGGTGGAAACCCACTCAAAACCGCGAAGGGAACCTTTTTATACTTTCTGACCCTGACACTTTCGCATCTACGGTCAATCCACCGTATCTGCGATACCGCTTTTGCAGTCCAAGAGCCTCTTCTGTGGTTTTTCACTTATTCCCAACTTTCCGCATCTGCGATGCTATCTCCGTACATGCGCCATCGCAGGTGCGGTTACCCAACCACTTCTGCAGTTATAGCCTACCTCACCTTCTTCTGCTTCTGTGGCCTTCTACCTCGCATACGCGGCATCGAACCTGCGGTCCCCAATCCACAGGTGCAGAAACAACAGAAGCAGAAAATCTGCAGCTCACCAAAATTCTACACTTCTCCGTCAACCATTCGAAATCATCCCGAGGCCCCCGGGACCTCAACCAAAAGAACAAACATATCCCATAATCTTATTTGAACTTATACCAATCTTCAAAACACTTCAAACAATATCGAATCAACAAAAACACATCAGATTCAAGCCTAAGTTTCCAAATTCTTCCGAATTATGCTTTTGATAAAAAAACCCAACCAAACCACGCCCGAATGATCTGAAATTTTGCACACACATCACAAATGACACAACGGAGCTACTGCAACTTCCAGAATTCCATTTCGACCCCTATATAAAAATCTCACCTATCAACCGGAAAATGCCAAAATCTCAATTTCGCCAATTCAAGCCTAAACCTTCCATGGACTTCCAAAATGCATTCCGATCATGCTCCTAAGTCCCAAATCACCTAACGAAGCTAACCAAATCATAAATATTTTGATCCGAGATTGTATACAAACAATACAAATCTTGGTCAAACCTTTTAAATTTTAAGCTGCAAACTGAGAAATGTTCTTACAAATTCACTCCGATTACCTTGAAAAACCAAAACCGACGATTTATATAAATCATAATACATCACACGGGGCAAGTCATGCCCGAGAACTGGCGAGAAAAGTAAAAAATTTCAAAACGACCGGTCGAGTCGTTATGCTTCGACTTAGTTTATAATTACCTTTGCTTAGGGATGTAAGAAACATACAGAAATAGAAGAAGCATTTTTTTCTTCTCAAAATCTACATTATCAACCAAGATGAAGAAATATGAGTTGAAAGGTGGTTTAAATTGCTAGTGATGACTCTAATACCATGTTAGCAGCTATAGGAATGGCAATTATAGCTAAGACACAAACAATGTGGAGAGAAATCTAAGAGAATGAGAGAGCATTCAGAGAACTAATTCTATTGAAGTGGTGTAAAATGAATCGTGTTCTCAAAATATTTGTACAATGAGTATTTATACTCTTCTTCTACAGTGATAACTAACTTGGAACTAGCTATACATTTAACTTAACTATGGTTACACAATTTGTTAAGCTTAACCATAGTCAGCACTCCCGATCAAGCTGATGGTTAAATATATATTTTCACCCCTAGTCTATAAAGTAAATGATTATGTTGTGTCTTTGCCAGACTTTTTGTAAGAATATCAGTAAGTTTTTCTTTACAGATGATCAATCTTCACCATTCCTTATAGTATTCTTTCCCTCACAAAGTAACAATCTATATCAATATGCTTTATTCTCTCATGAAATATAGGGTTGTCTGCAATTTGAAGTGTCGCTTTACTATCACATCTTAAATGAACTGGTAACTCTATATTGAGTTCAAGTTCATCGAATAGTCCGATCTAACTAGCCAAGAAATGTCTATTGTACATGTGGCCATGCTTCCGAATTCAGCTTCAGATAAACTTCTACACATAGGTTCTTGCTTTTTTTTTTTTACTTCTAAAATACTAAGACACTTCACTAAGTATCTTGTCACTGACCTTTTAGTTTGCAAACAGGCTCCTAGAGTCACAATTGGCTATTAGTTGATTGGAGTTTTTGCGGTCATGAACAATCCTAAATCTTTTATATACTTCACTACTCTAAGAGCATCTTTCATATGGGAGATATTTGGGCTGTGCATATACTGACTTAGCACCTGAACTACAAAAGCCAAGTCAGGTCTAGTCATAGTAAATTATTGTAGTCTTCCTACCAGTCTCTGATAGGATCCTGTGTCCTTGAACATTTCATCTTTAGAATTACTTTGTATATGTTTGTCATACTCCTCAGAAGTTAGTTTCTGATTTAACATCTAATGGAGTACCAATTGGTTTTGATCCTCCTAGCTCATACGCGGCTATGAGTTCTAGTGTATACTTTCTTTGGAACATGACAATGCCCTCCATTGACCTATAAGATATAAGATAAAATGCATTGTTGTCTCATAAATTATATAATTTTTAATAGTTCCGATAAGAATCAAATCTTACACCTATAAGAAAACAACTTTAATGCCTATAAATTACCATCGAATTCTTTCCTTTCAATCACTTAGTAATGTGTCGATAATCAATAGTAAATACAACAACTACTATAATTTCAATTCCAAATAAATAGGTTGTTTACCGTAAAAATGGTAACAACATTTAAATTTATAAATGGGATTCTAAAAATATGTGATCTATTCTCGAGCTAGTTTGTTAGGATGATTGGTGTTAAAACGTGAAGTAAGACAATAGAGATCAAGTTAGCCAAAGTGATGATTGAACCAGTAAGGGGACGTTATCAGGCATAGAGCGAGCCAATAGGTACCTCGGAGCCAGGCCTCGAGCCTATCTCGGGCTTATCGAGGGTATCTGGGAAGGGGATAATAGATAAATATATAAGTAAGTAAGGATCTATACTATCAATCTTGAGCTAAATGATGAAGAACAAATGAAGAAGCAATAAAGTGCTAAGGCGACCTCGGGGTCGATGAAGACTGATAATTTAGAAGAAAGAGAGAGAGAGAGAGAGAGAGAGAGAGAGAGAGAGAGAGAGAGAGATTATTGCATTATGGAGAAGTGGAGAAATATCATCCCTTTACAAGGTAGGATGAGTCCCCGTTATATAGGCGAGGGGACTCGGTAAAGTAAATATTTATTAATTGCAAGGGTACAAAGATGGGACGGCTTGATGCAAGTCCTCTCAGTAGGCTCTTAGATAGGCCAGACCTATCAGGTGTAGCCATGCGCTTAGGAGATTTCCTTTCTTATCCTGACCTCGGGCCATGCTTCCTTCAATTCGGACCTCGACGAACCCCTAGGCCGGGAACTTGATCGTGGCCTTCCTCCTTCGGGGTCTCGGGAAAGGCTTCTAAAATGTCTTTTATAGCAAAAATCAAGTCTTCTGATTTTACCACGTATAGATAGCCTCCGCGTTTCTCATGACAAAGTGATGGGAAATGGTTCTGACACTCGACTCCTCGAGCTCCTTGACGCTATAATGGATCGTGGTGAAATCTTTCGAGACAGATGGCGTGTCTCATATATCTCCACTCGATGTCCTGTCATTTTCGCTCTTCGAGGCAAATATGCTACCCTTGGTTCATTCTTATAAAGAGGTAGTAATTACACCCTTCGGTCAATCTTTTAGAGCATCGATAATTGTGTCATTTACCCTATAAATGAGGGCGTTTTATGGCATTGTATCCTTCGTCTCAATGCTTCTGCTGGTATGATCTACTTCTTCCTTCCCATCTTCTTTTACCTTTGATTATCACGATGGAATCTTTCTATCTCAAGGCTATTTGGAGGATTTCTTTCGGGCCGCGTCGAGGCCTTCTGTCGGGGCCTTCCTTTGTTCAGCATAAAGGCCTTCTTTCGGGCCGCGGTGTATAGGTCGTCGCTGCTATCGTTAGATGATGGTGATGGGTGGAGAGTTGGTTTCACCTTTACGCACCGCTTCTCTCTTTTCTACCTAGGCCTGGTGTGGAACTTCATCCCTAGGTCTCTTCCTTTCCCACAAGATAAAGTGGCACCGTTGGCCGTTGAGGCGGGGGTCTACCGAATCTTCAAGCTTTGGCTTCGGCGGGCCATGTCTCTTTTCTTTTCCTCCTTTGCTTCCCCTTCTTTTTTTCCCTTTTTCATCCCCGGTGGAGATCCTTCAGGGGACTGTGTCGACGCCCTCTTTTTCTCGCAAAATCGGGTTTACGACATTTGGGAAAATAACTCTATTCCCGTTTGGGATTTGGGTTTTTGGATTTGAAGAGTCGCCACCTAATGATTAAGTGCATTAGGACACTAAGAGTTTGAATTTTGAAAACCAGAGTTCGTGTAAGAGCTAGAAATTATCTCGAGGGGAAGGTGTTAGGCACTCCTCAATATCCACTAGTGTGGTTCCCGGCCATGCTATGTTGTGACTTTAATGCAAATAAGTATGCAAATAATTTCACACATAAGGGTTGCAAATAGATACATGATAAGCATGTTGAAATTAAGGTCTATATGGTTCCACAATTCGCTTGAGGGAGGGTCTAAATGCAGAAAATTAATCGAGACATGAATAAACAGAAAATTTTAGAAGAAAAAGAATAATGCATTAAAATTAAAGAGGGAGTTTGGGGCAGCGGAAACAAAGACAGAATCTTATTGATATTTTACAAAGTCACATAAAGGAAAGGGATCCTAGGTTTTTAAAACACATGGATCATCCACACAACACCGGTAGCCAATCGTACGCATGGTGTATCGTGTGATCATCATCTCCATGTCTACCATTCCCACCCCGTTAAGGTATTAAGTGCGGAATGGTATCGTTACCTATTACATGCTATTACCCGTCTCACTTATCAGTCCCCGAGGCGTTTAGGACTACTAATCCTAAAAGGGAAGGAGCTTGGATTTTCAGAGGTTTTAAAAGGGTAAAATTCTAGGGCGACAACCAAAACACATAAACCAGTTAATGGGAAATAAGAACAACTAAAGGCTCAAGTAGGCCTCCACACTTAAAGAAACGAATTTTTTAGCATGTCTTACACATACTGTTTAGGTCCCTAATTAAAATTAGAGTGGCAAGAATTGATTTACCACATATTTCCCAGATAGGGAGTGCCAAATTAGTCCTGCTTAGATGTAGTTGTTGAAAACTGACAGTTTATTAATTACTTAACCATTTGCATGTGTGTTAAACAGGACCTATAGGCATGACATCTATCAATTCAGAGACGGGAAGAATAAACTGATTGCAGAAAAGAATTATTGGTTACAAGATCACAAGTTCTGCGAGTGTTAGACAAATTACCATTGATTTTAGACTTAGGAGCGAGTGGGCGATTCAGGTTTAGTTGATTCCTCCTATGGGCATGCTTTCTAGGTGCTACTGATTTTACCACTGTTTACTGTTATGCAAAGGTCCTATAGGCATATTATCTATATGTAATTAGTAATTTTAATTCCTTTAAGCAGGCTTGCCTAGTGACAGATGCACATGCAAAATGCAGGGAGTCCTATAGGCATATTATCTATGCAATATATAGAGCTTCAGCAACGATTTATTGACATGGTATTTATACGAAGCGCAGAAAAACCTATGAGACATGGTATCTACGTGAAAATGCAGAGTTTGAAAGTAATAATCCTATGAACATGATTTCTATGTGAAATACAGAATTTGAAAGAGTAAATATCCTATAGATATGGTATCTACGTGAGAATGCAGAATTTGAAAGTAATAAACCTATGAACATGATTTCTATGTGAAATGCAGAATTTGAAAGTAATAATCCTATGAACAAGATTTCTATGTGAAATGCAAAATTTGAAAGAGTAAATATCCTATAGATATGTTATCTACCCCCTTTGGCATGCATTCAATCCCATCCATTTTCACTATACCCCAGTAGTAGTTTATGACAAAGCTTATTACAGACCAAATGAATCAAAAAAAATAATAAAATTACATCAGTGATTACATCTACATCTAATCAGCCTAATCCAGACTCAAAGTCTAATAATATGAGATAAACCAACTTCCAGGATCGTATTTTCAAAGCCTTTATCTTATTTGGGATGTGTCAAACTTCCAAAGAACTTCAAGAGTTCCCAGCAATGCTTACACCCCAAATATCATTGCAGAACAGATTATAGTGCAGTGTGGAAGGGCCAGCCCTCTAATGTCCAAGTTCAGAGGGAACTCAAGGCCCAAAGGCAAGGATCATAGGAGTGGGGCAGAACTTAGAGACTAGGAGTAAGTGTAAGTGCAATTGAAGGGATTTAGGGTGTATGGGAGCAATTGTTTACACTAGCAACAAGAAACAAAGAAAGAAAGAACATATAAAGCACATAGACACTTTAAAATTAACTTCAGAGAATTGAAGGCAGGCATGGATGCAAAGACTGTAATAAACACATTAGGAGAGATACTGAAATTAATTTTAGAGCATACCAGTTCAAAGAAGCAAGTAGGGAGAAACAATAGACTTATGAAAGCCAAAGTGCAATCAAGAAGCAAGAGTGTAGGTTTAGAAGAGAGTTGTGATTTCTGTATACTTAATCGTGTGTATAAAAAAATTATGTCATGTATTTATAGTGCAGAAAAGAGGCTGAAATAGGTAAGAAAATAGTTTGAGAAATCAATCACACAAGGTTTCCCTTTAATTAAGGGATTCAGATTTCAAACGGGCACGGTAAATAAGGAAAGGAGTTAATTAAACACTTTTCAAAGTACTGCAAGAAGGGTAAGTACATAATAGTTATTTAAGGAAAGGGTTTTGACAGTATACGATCATGCAAATTAAGGAAAGCAAATCAGTTGACAGCCAAGCAATCAAGGGTCAAAAATTTTATGTGAATGAACCAAGTCAGAAAAGGTAAAGAGAGGCTTTACTTAAAAATCAGTAACAATCAATTAACCCCCTCCCAAAGAGGATTCTGATCCAAACACAAGTTCGAAGAAAAGATTTTTATCCACATATAAAGGGATGGTTATGCCAATCCGAAGAATTCATACACAAAAGGATTCAAACTTATTACGTGGATCCAATAGTGAGTTTGAGAGAGTCCAGGGCTTGAATTGAGCCCCAGTCCAAACATACAAGACCACACTCGTCAAAAACCCCAAATCCTAGGGTTTTCGACTTGAACCAAATGCAAAGAAGAGAAACAAGCAGATACAGTAGAAGGTTCAATGCAAATAGGGTAAGGGAATTAATTCGAAACACAATGAGAGACAATAGAGGAAAATATGCTTAAGCAGATATAGTAAGACTACTTAAAGAACATGGTTGGAAAATACAGTAGGCGAAGTGTATTAAATCACAGTGGAAGGCAAGTAGCAGAACATAGCATGTGAAACATAGCAAAGAAACATAACATAGAAACATAGCATGTGAAAACATATCCTGGAAACATGGTAGAAAAGAAAAAGGAACAAGATACAGAAAACATAGCCTGGAAACATGGTGAAAAAGAAAAAGAACAAGATACAGAAAACATAGTAGAAGGACATGTATAAAAGAAAACATAAGAACATAAAACATATACAAGAAAGGGAGAAGAAAAGTCAGAGAACCTTTAAACATTTTTCAGAAACACTAAATCAGAAAGAAATGACTTTGAGAGTAAAAATCCTTTAAAGAAAAGTTGGGGAAACTTCTTAAAAACTCAAGATAAAGCATGAATACACACAGATCTAGAGATAATCGGAAAAGAACCTCAATTGTTAGGGTTTCAGATGAACCCTAGAATGAGAAAGGCTTCATAAATGTCTGATCTATGTCGGATAAGACTAGAAATAGGCTCAGGAGGCTAAGATGTGTCGGAGCCAGGTCGAAGATGGCCGGAAACCTCAAGTGGGCAGAGGTATGGGCGGAGACCTTTGAGGTCTAGCCTCAAACCTTCGAATACCAAGCACACAGGAGTGATAGGGGGTGAGTATGAGAGCTTCATGGACGGAGAAGCCATGAAAACCGACGAGAATTGCAGGTATTAGGGTTAGCATGGGTGGCAGCGACTAGGGTTTGTAGAGAGAATGGGAGAGAAAAGGGATTCAAGGGCGGCGGGCAGAGAGAAATGAATTAGGGTTGGGGGTAATCGGTAAATTAAAAAGGAGAGGTTTAATTTGAGTCGTTGATCTTCTAGTTCAATGACTGTGATTAAAGGGGGGTCTGGTCGGGTATTTTAATTGTGTCAGGGGTTGGGTTGATTTTAGAATTGGGCCGGTTGAAATTGGGTTTAAATTTGGGCTGTAATGTGACTATAATTGAAATGTAAATGGGCTATACGTTAAATAGCCAATTCCCCCCTCCCTAATTTAATTAAAATAGTTAAAATAATTTTTAAAACAAATAAAAAGTACTGAATTGGTTAATAATATATTAATGTTAATTTAAAAATACTAGGAGCAATTTTATAACTGTAAGATGCTATTAATCACAATATAGGCTATAATTGTAATTTTATGCAATTTTAGCTTAAAATATCAAACAGATTTATAAAAAATATGAAAAAATTACCTTAATTACATTGCGATGTAAATATGAGGATGCAAATAAATTACTCACCAAAATGATAGTTTTTGGGAATAGTTATTGGATTTTTTAGTGTTAAAACAAATAATAAAATGATTTTAAAAGCTTTAAAAAATTAGAAAAATGTCAAAAATTCTTGGGCATATTTATATATGCATGTACATCGTATTTTGAGTATAAAAATAGATAGAAAAAAATTGGGTATCAACAGCTGCCCCTCTTTACCCGGAAAGGATGAAAGAGTTGTCGGGTAAAGATATGATGACCAATTTTGATCGAGAGAAACGACTTGCAAAGGTTTTGACCGAGCTCTGGTTCCTGAGCTGCCTATATATCCCTGGTCTCACAAGAATCAGGTCATATATAGTCTGGGATACATCGGCGGAATATGCCAATGGAGGTTTTGAAAAAGACGGACGTAATATTTAGGTTGGGAAGGATGGTCAGGACTGATGGGCTATGAGAACCGGAGCGAGATCGCTCCTGCTGTAATGGTCGTTTCCAGCTGATGTACCTGCAATTGAGTAATACAAGCATATCGTGCAGAATTTAAACGTGATGCAAGTTCCCATTGGACCATGAATGTTGTCTTTGGACGGTTAGGATGACGTCCTCAGACCATGATGTCCTGGGCCATGAAGAGCATAATAAAGGATTCGCAGGCTATAAAATGACGTTCTCGGGCTATGAAAATGGTGCCTCCGAACCATGATGCGTTTGAATAATGATATGCGGAATATAAAGCGGGGTCCTCAGGCAATGGCACGGCGTTCTCGGGCTATGAGAATGATGCCTCAGAACAATGATGCTCATGGACAGTTTGGCGATATTTCAGCCCATGAGATTCAGGATTTGGCGGTATTTCATCCGATGTAAAGCGTAAATATAAATGGCAATATTTCAGCCGACAGAGGTTTAAATATAAACTGGCAATCTTTTAGCCGGTATAGAGAGTTAAATAAGGTTGGCGATGTTTTAGCCGATATAAAGCATAAATATAAATGGCGATATTTCAGCCGACAGAGGTTTAAATATAAATTGGCGATCTTTTAGCCGATGTAGAGAGTTAAATAAGGTTGGCGATGTTTCAGCCGATATAAAGCATAAATACAAATGGCAATATTTCAACCGACAGAGGTTTAAATATAAACTGGCGATCTTTCAGCCGATGTAGCGATTTGAATGCAGTTGGCGATCTTTCAGCCGATATGAGGGATTTAAACAAAATTGGTGATGTTTCAGCCATGCAAGATTTAAATAAGGCTGGCGGTATTTCAGTCGATGCAAATAACAGGTGGCGATATTTCAGCCTTGCAGGATGGAGACAGTGCTTAGTCTTGGAGGTAGAAAAGTAGCCTTATACAATGCAAAGAAATGCAGGATGGAGACAGTGCTTAGTCTCGGAAGGCAGAAAAGTAGCCTTATTCAATGCAAAGAAATGCAGGATGGAGACAGTGCTTAGTCTCGGAAGGAAGAAAAGTACCCTTATGCAATGCAAGGAAATGCAAGATGGAGACATTGCTTAGTCTCGGAAGGCAAAAAATTAGCCTTATGTAATGCAAGGAAATGCAAGATGGAGACGGTTCTTAGTCTCGGAAGGTAATAAAGTAGCTTTATGCAATGCAAGGAAATGCAAGATGGAGACAGTGCTTAGTCTCGGAAGGCAGAAAAATAGCCTTATGCAATGCAATAAATAAAGGTGAAGAGTAACAAAATCTCTTAGCTGAGAGGTGACAGCTGATAGTTAGTTGTCCTTGTGACCGTTGGGGAGGTCATGTACGGATAACACTTGTAAGTGAGCGATAATTCTGAGAGTTGTACTTCTGAAAAATATGAGTAGGTAATCGGATCTGATGGTTCTATGTTTTGGGGTGCCTGCATTCAAAGAAAGATCGTGAGTTTTGTCAAGGGGGAAGGTTAGTCCGTCTTCCCGTGGACTATGCTCGTCCTACTCGGCTCTAAACAAAGCAATTCTGATAGTAGCCATGCATAACTTTTTAAAAATGTGATGTAAACACATAATAAATAAAAAATGATTTTCTTTTAGATGAACCGACGACTGCGACGTGGTTCAAGATATTGCAACCTCTTTTGCTCCAAAATTTTGAGGGTCCTCCTCAAAATTCTGCTACAGTTTACTGGGCTGGTATTTCTGACGGCTGCGTGCGATGAATGGCTGAAAGTCAACTTCGGAATTTTGAGGGTCCTCCTTAAAATTCTACCCCAGTTTCCAGTATCGGGGGAGGGAGGAATGAGAATTTTATTGAATTGTGACCAAACCCATGGGGCTGCCTACGTATCCCCTCTTAAACGTGAATCAGGTCAAGCGTAGTTAAAATTATATCATACAGAAATTATAATGATTACACATAATAGCATTTGACTGCATCTGAATTGATTGGTTTTGGCCAAACTTCTCCGTCCATCTCTACAAGTATGAGGGCTCCTCCTGTTAGAACTCTGTGAACCATGTACGGGCCTTGCCAGTTAGGAGAGAACTTTCCTTTGTCATCCTGATTCGGAAAAATTTTCTTCAACACCAGTTGCCCCAGTGTGAATTGTCTCGGCTTGACTCTTTTGTTGAAGGCTCTAGACATCCTGTTCTGATACAATTGACCATGGCAAACTGCATTCAGTCTTTTCCCGTCTATAAGGGCTAACTGCTCATAGCAACTTTTTACCCATTCTGCATCTTCATGTTCCGGTTCCTGCATAATCATCAGGGAGGGAATCTCAACTTCGGCTGGGATGATTGCCTCCGTACCGTAAACTAGCATATAAGGAGTTGCCCCAGTTGATGTGCGAACTATGGTACGGTAGCCCAATAAAGCAAAGGATATCTTCTCATGCCACTGTTTGTGTTTTTCTATCATTTTCCATCTTTTTGATGTTCTTATTGGCTGTAGAATTCTTGTGCTTGATCTTGAAGGTTTCACACGTTGTTTTCGTCAGATCACTGTTGAGATTGGAACCATTATCAGTGATGATTCACTCTTGGATGCCAAACTGATAAATGATATGGTCGCGGACAAAGTCTGTCACAACCTTCTTGGTTATAGCCTTATATGATGCTGTCTCGACACATTTGGTGAAATAATCGATCGCCACTAGAATAAACTTGTGCCCATTTGATGCGGCAGGCTCGATAGGTCCAATAACATCCATCCCCCAAGCGACGAACGATCATGGTGAGCTTGTTGCATTGAGCTCATTAGGAGGCACCTTTATCATGTCTGTATGAATCTGGCAACGATGGCATTTCCAAACATACTAGATGCAGTCCGTCTTCAGTATGAACTTCTTCTAATAACTTGGATGCTTCCTTTGCTTCACACACCTTAGTAATCCCAAATCGGGAGTCCTCCTATACAGGATTCCTCCGCTGTGAAAGAAGTGATTGGATAACCTCCGCAGTGTGCGCTTCTGAGTAGTGTTAGCAAGTTCTAGATATTCTCCTATTGACAGATACTTCTTAATATCATGAAACCATGGTTTTTCATCTGCTTCTTCCTCGACATGAGCACAGTAAGCGGGTTGATCCTGGATTTTTACCAGGATAGGGTCAATGAAGTTCTTATCTGGATGCTGAATCATGGATAATAGAGTGGCCAATGCATCGACGAACTCATTCTGAACTCTGGGGACATGCCGAGATTCTGTCTTTGTAAACCTCTTCCTCAACTCCTGTACGTGATGCAAGTATGGGAGTATCTTGGAGTTCTTGGTTGCGCACTCTTCTCGAACCTGATGTATGAGCAAGTCGAAATCCCTGATCACTAGTAACTCCTGAACGTTCATGTCAATGGCCAGCTTGAGCCCCAAGATGCAGGCTTTGTACTCGACCATGTTGTTGGTGCACGGGAACCTGAGTTTGGTGGACACCGGATAATGTTGGCCTATTTCTGATACTAGGACTGCTCCTATGCCAACTTCTTTAAAGTTTGCTGCTCCGTCGAAAAACATTCTCCAGCCATCATAGGATTCTGCAATGTCTTCTCCTATGAAAGAGACCTCCGCATCAGGAAAATACATTTTTAGAGGCTCGTATTCTCCGCCCACGGGATTTTCGGCAAGATGATCTGCTAGTGCTTATCCTTTGATCGCTTTCTGGATTATGTAGACAATATCAAATTCACTCAGCAAGATTTGCCATTTGGCTAGCTTGC
Source organism: Nicotiana glauca (assembly GCA_026770625.1). Lineage (NCBI taxonomy): Eukaryota > Viridiplantae > Streptophyta > Magnoliopsida > Solanales > Solanaceae > Nicotiana > Nicotiana glauca. Next base: position 41,744 of record MU755367.1, read on the forward strand.
CCGTGGGCATGGGCTTCTGAAAGATGTACTTTATCGGATCCATCCTTGATATAAGATAAGTGGTATAGGCACAGAAATAATGCCTCAACTTCTGAGCTACCCAAGTCAGAGCACAACAGGTGCATTCTAGTAGGGAATACCGAGCCTCCTATGGGGTGAACTTCTTGCTAAGATAGTAGATGGCTTGATCCTTTCTCCCCATTTCATCAAGTTGTCCCAAAACACATTCGGATGCTCCATCCAGTACTGCAAGGTAGAGCAATAGCGGTCTACCTGGTTCGGGCAGAACCAGGACTGGCGGCGCTCACATGTATTACTTGATTCTGTCAAAGGCTTTCTGGCAGTCCTCAGTCTATTTAGTAGTGGCATCCTTCTTTAGCATCTTGAAGATTGGTTCAGAAATGACAGTGGACTGGGCTATGAATCGGCTGATGTAGTTGAGCCTTCCCAAGAAACTCATAACCTCTTTCTTGTTCTTTGGCGGTGGCAATTCCTGAATGGCCTTAACCTTTGATGGATCCAGTTCTATTCCTCGTCGACTTACGATGAACCTAAGTAGTTTTCTGACTGGAACCCCGAATGCACATTTGGCGGGATTTAGTTTCAATTTGTACCTTCTCAGTCTGTTGAAGAACTTCCTCAGATCTTCCATGTGATTAGTGGCTTTCTTGGATTTTATGATGATGTCATCTACATACACCTCAATCTCTTTGTGTATCGTGTCATGGAAAATAGTAGTCATGGCCCTCATGTAGGTGGCCCCAGCATTCTTCAATCCAAACGGCATCATCTTGTAACAATACATTCCCCACGGCGTGATGAAAGTCGTTTTCTTCGTGTCTTCTTCTTCCATCCATATCTGATGATATCCGGCAAAATAATCAATGAATGATTGTAGATCGTGCTTGGTGCAGTTGTCGATTAGGATATGTATGTTCGGCAAGGGGAAGTCGTCTTTCGGGCGGGCCCGATTGAGGTCCCGATAGTCGACATAGACTCTGACTTTCCCGTCCTTCTTTGGCACTAGAACAATGTTGGCTAACCATGTTGGGTACTCCACTACCCTGAGGACCTTGGATTTTACTTGTTTGGTAACTTCTTCCTTGATTTTCAAACTCATGTCTAGCTTGAACTTTCTGAGCTTCTGCTTTACCGGCGGACATGTCGGATCTGTTGGCAATTTATGAGCTACAATAGATGTACTGAGACCGGTCATATGATGATATGACCGGGCAAATATGTCCTCATATTCTTTTAAGAATTTTGTGTACTCTTCCTTTTCTGACGGTGACAAGTGAACACTAATGCGCGTTTCCTTGACATTCTCTGTATTCCCCAGGTTGACGATCTCAGTTTCATCCAGGTTAGACTTATGTCTATTGTCAAAGTCCTCGACCTCTTTAATGATCTCTTCTGGTATCTCATCCTCTTCTGTGTCCATATCTGTTTGTTGCGTTACCTTGTCGCATGTCACATTCGTCGGTTCATCAAGATAAGTAATAGTAATGCTGTGTAAAATAAAGTAAATGGCAGAGAAAAACAATAAGAGCAAGATTTATAAGAAAATGAAATACTTTGATAAATCCCAAAATTGTTTTGAACATCGGAGCTCTTTTTCAAAATTCAAAGATAATACTGAAGGGAAATAAACTAATGAAAAGTAAAAATAATGCATAGTGCTTTGTTCAGTCTTGCTACCCTGAAGCTTTCCGGGCCTTGGTGGTTCTGATGGACCAATTGTTGATGCACGCTCCTTGGTTCATAGCTTGTATGGAAGGGCTTTCCTCTTCTTCCTCCTCGAGAATGACGTGACAGTCCATATCGTCGTCTTCTAAGAATAGCTTCTTGATTGCTGCTAATGTTTCATCTTCCTCTGACCCATATAGGATGTCTGCTGGCTGGAAAGTCTGCTCCAGGTGGGGGTATTGGGTGCTCCAGCGGGTAGTAAGGTTCGCGCCATGGTGGTGACCAGTTCCTAAATTCTCGCCAAGCATATCCATACCCTAACCCGAAAGTGGTGCCATGCTTCTTCAGTTTGATAGGCTTGGTGATTCCCTGGAGGTTCTTGCCGAGCCCTTTGCCAGGTTCACACCCGCTCCAATTCAGGATACTTTCTATCTTGTTATCCCACCGCTTATCTTTGTCCACGGTGTTGACTTGCTCAATTTGGTGGTAGGTTTCTCCTCCTAGTTTCCTTCTTCCTTCAATTGCTAGGATGGTTTGGCGACTGTATATGGGGCTACTCCCGTCACCATGAATAATCACCTCTTGGTGATTCCACTCGAATTTTACTGCCTGGTGCAAGGTTGATGCTACAGCTCCAGCGGCGTGGATCCAAGGTCATCCCAGTAGTAAGTTGTATGATGCTGGGATGTCTATTACTTGAAAATCAACATCGAACCAAGTTGGTCCCATTTGCAGACATAAACTGATCTCCCCAATGGTAGACCTTTGGGAACCATCAAAAGCTTTGACGTTGATAGCCCCATCCTTGATTTTATGCAGACTTTTCCCCAATGTTCTGAGGGTCACCAATGGACAGATGTTGAGGCTGGACCCTCCATCGATCAAAGTCCTGGTGATGAAATAGTCTTTGCATTGCACAATGATGTGCAATGCCTTGTTGTGGCTTAAACCTTCAGGGGGCAACTCATCCTCGTGGAAAGTGATTTTATGACTCTCAAATATTTCCCTGACCATGTTCGCCATCTCTCCTCTAGTTATGTTACTGGGTACATACGCTTTACTTAGTATCTTCATCAGGGCATTCTTATGTGTCTCGAAGCTTTGCAGTCGAGCTAGAATGGAGATCTGCGCTGGTGTTTTATTTAATTGGTCCACAACTGAGTATTCTTTTGCCTGTATCTTTCACCAAAGATCATCAGGCCCAGTTTCAATAGGCCGTCCAGAGGCCTGCTTAATTGATTCAACTAAGTGCTCCGGAGTATAAATTCTGCTAGTCCTGGTCATACCCTGCGCTGGAATTGCTTCTCCAGACCTAATTTTCCCTTCCTTCTTGCCTCGGCGGTGTAATCCTAAGGAATGGCATGTGTATGGAATGGCGTTACGACTGACATTGCTACAGGAATGGGCACTCTCATTTTGGTAGGCAACACAACAACTTCAAATGGTACTTTTGGAGACCCAAACTCCACCTCAATTGGCTCTGCGGTCCTCGCGGATGACGGTGTTTCAAGCTCAAAAGGTATAGACATGTTTACTTCAGCATCCCTAGAGGGCTGGATCTGGACTACAATTAGATTTAGTGTGACTGTTGGTTTCTTGGGCTTATCACCTTCGGTAATTAATCCAATTGACCCTTTGGTGTCCCAATCATCTTCTACTTCGATCATATGCACACCACTACGCTTATGATCAGGCAAGGGATTATTTTGAACCTTAGGAGCAGGCTCCTTGGCCGTAATGATTTTGTTGTCAATTAGAGCTTGGATTTTGTCTTTCAGAGATCGGCACTCATCAATGGTATGCACTTTCATGCCGGAATGGTACGCACAGGTTTTGTTTAGATTGACCCATTGGGAAGGGTTTTCTGGAGTTATGGAAGGGATTCGGGTAACGTAATCGGCTGCTTTGATTCTTTCATATTATTGTCTGTCACACCTCTTTTTTACGGCGCTTACACCCGCGAAGGGTATAATAAACAAAAGAGTTTTTCCAATTAAAGGACGGTCGGAACGGGATCAGTTATTTAAAAGTTTCAGAGTCGCCACTTGAGAGTATAATGGTGTCTCAAGTCACCAAATTAATCCCGAACCGA